>JARHVA010000839.1:4030000-4162500 GCA_037957365.1 Torreya grandis
TGTATTCATATAAAAACTCAAATATAGATTTAGTTTTAGTCTTCAAATTTTGCACTTTTAGTTTGATATATTCAATTCATTACATTTCTTCCCAATATTGTGTGAGATTTGTGATAAGGGTAATTAACTAAAGTAGCTAGGACATCACCTAGACACATAATACCTATTTTATCAAAGTAGGGTAGGTTTTATTAATGATATTTATATAATAGAATATATGACCCTCTAACTCATAATTATTTTATAATAGTTATTGAATGTCCCACTAGAGATGGCTAGACTATTGTGTGATGGACATGTAAAAGGTAGTGGTACCCTAATTTTGTTTGTCTAGAGGGAGTTTTGAATCATCTAAGGAAACTTGATAAGGTTTGGGTATTATAACAAAATAGTTTGGGGATGCCAAAGATGTCACTAATGGTTTTTGGAATTGTTTTATAGTTAGGGTGAAAATTATATTCTGTGTAGTTGGAACATGAATATCCATCCACTAAGACCAGTTGGTTTCATCTTAGGCTTGTGAATCTTCCTCTTGTGAATCTATTTTTTCTAACCTAGAGTTTGAGCTACTTCAATTTACATTATCTATACTCTATGTTAATATTTTGAAATTATTTGAGTACCTTGGCCTAATGTTTATTACAATTTTACCAAGGTTTCATGTATATTCTAAAAATTCTACAAAACCCCACCATTATTATTATTAATACCTCTTTGTGTTCCATTTTATCTTGTTATTATTTTATATTTGATTCTTATTCTTATTTGTTCCTCAAAAAAAAAATTTGTTCCCATTTTTTTGTTCCTCTTTGGATTTTATGTTCACTCCATTCTACTTTTAGCAGTTGTCAAGAAGTTTTTATTTAGATTCTTTGTATACTTTGTTTGCCTCATATTTATTTTTATCCTCCTCTTCTTGTTGTGTTTTTCCCTTTATATTTTTTTGGTAGCCTATTTTTTTGGTTCCATAAAGTCATCCTTATCTCTCTCTACCTTCTCCTTGATTAATTTACCCTCATATGTTATTACATTTATAGTATCTATGACTAGATACTCTTATGATTGACCTTGTGTCTATGGTTGATCTCGGTGGACTCATTGATGAGGTTGCTCAACTTAAACTTGTCAGTGATGTGTACTTATGTTTATAGATGTACCTATTTTATAACATGTAGGATTCCATTACATATTTAGTGTAATGGGGTAAAGTTATCTAGTTAGGGTCAAAGAAGTTATAGGGATAAATATTGGAGTAGATGGTGGTGTGGTTCATAGAGTAAACTATGTGGATTTCATTGTATTATGTTTTAGAATAAAAATTTTAGGCCTCACAATTGGAGTTAACTTTTTGTTTTGGAGAGCCTTATAAATGGTTTCATGTGTTATGACTTCTTATGGAGATTCCTTGGAAAATACCTCTATAACTCTAAATTATTCAATTATTTTTATGACTTTAGGGTATAGTCATGTTGATATTGGTGTTCCATAATATATTATGACATGATTACCTCTTATTAACTACTCTTAACTAGGAAGAGTACCCCTTGGAATTTTGATTTTATCTTAAACTATTATGTTGATTATTTAACTATGTTTGGTTCATAAGAGGAAGTGGCCACCTATGCTTGTGACTTGAAACCTATTTCCTATTATTTAAATAGAGATTATATTATGTCTAATTTTTTCCACTTGTGTGACTCTGTCCACTTTGATGGAATTTGTAAGTAATGGAATCTTCACTAGCATATCAAAATTAACTCTATTATGAACATAAGTTTTCAAGTGATTTTTTAGAATATAAATTAATTTTCCTTCTCTTCATCAAATGTGTCATTTTTAGTATCATCAATTAAATAATTATATAATTATTCTAATGTAACACACCAAGTTTAGAGATCATATTAAAATGTGAATTTTGGCATCCAAGGGTCACCTAACCATGGTGTTGGTTTGTAGGTCCTCTTAGGTAGAAGTTGATATGACTATGCTACAGTTTATTTTTTTTTGTGTTTATAAGATGGATATTTATATATGTGCTTGATTTTTAGATTATGTCTGGGCCTATGGTTGAGGTCATGGATGCTCAATTGTTTATCACATTGATTGAAATGGTTTGATGCTATTTAAAACCACCCTATTTTGTTAGATTAAAACCAATTTTATCTACGAAATGTCTATGAAAAATGGTAGGGGAAATAAAATTTTCTTAAAATCATGTATTATTATCTACACTACATTGTGTATCTTATATTTTTTATTGACTTGAGATTATCCAAAAAATATGTAGGCACACATGGATTTGTTGTAATTATATGTTGATTTCATAGTAAACACCCTATATATTTTTTAATATTCTCATAATGTATTCCTTTTTTGTATAGACAATAATATAAAATACATTATCAAGACAAAAGTCCATTTCCACATCTGCTAGTCCCTTAAGCATCATCTAATATATTAAATAAAGAAAGGGTACAAATAATTGGTAATAGAATGACTAGGTTGTTATATCAAGTAAATTATTGGAATTTTTTAACTTATGTCATAAATAATTTGGTTAATTTAAAATATTAAAATATCCTCACCATGTGATGCATAATATCAATTAATCCATTTGTTACATTATTTTCACTATTCTTTGTCTACCACTATCGATGCATTATACATTTTATAAGTACCCTTATTAGTGTAATAATTAATTTCATAATAATAAATCCTCTTGATACGTGACCATGATGTTGTAAATTATCATTATATAAATAGGATCTTGTTTCACTGTAATCTTATAGTGGATTCTATCTATTTGATAGTCTTGTAGCTTGTATGATAGTTTCAATGTTGATGAGATAGTCATCTTTGGTGGAAAGTAAATGGATCCATTATTGTATATAATCATTCTGGTCATCATAAGTTCATCATTATATCTAAATTTAGGTGGTATAACTATTTTATTAACATCCAATCATATTAAATAATGAGGGAGGACCACTTCAACCTCATCTGGCATGACTCCTAGTGGTTTTGAAAATCACTTGTTATTTATGGAAGAGATGAATTCAAATAGATATGCATAATTGCATATGTATTTTAATAATGAAAAATAAATTAATATCCCCTCTTTTTAACATTAATAAAATTAAAACTAATTGAGTTCACTAATTTTTTATCTTAAAAATGTAGGCCTTTCTTCCAAAATGAAAACACTATATGCAATATTGCATACCCTTGTCTTTCCTTTCATATAGTTTTATCTTATCGAGATATAAAAGTTTGGCTCATAAAGTTAGAAAATTGTGATGTGCATGACTTTTCATTCTCTTTATATAAAAATATCCCCTATTTACTAATTCAATCTATTGATTGACATCATTTACCAGTGCATGTATGTCTTAATTCTAGTATTTGTTGATGAGCTGACATCTTTCCATTATACTAGTTTTTCCTTATTAAATCATAATGATGTGATGTGACATCATTAAATTTTAAAATAATTTTTCATTTTGGACATTAAGTGTTTTTTATAAAATATATTCCTTTTTTAAATAGTGTGATAGTATTTTGGATTTTACATTAACTATCTCCTTAAACTTGACATGATTGATCTATTGTCACTTTTATTTGTTTTAATCAATTAGTTATGTTTGCCTCATTATATAAATTTAATTAATTATAGATATGTCACATATTCCTCTCATGAACATGATCTAAGATTTATATTGACAATTATCCAAGAAATTCACTTCATCACTTCATTATATGTGTTATGACTAAATTTATGTTATGCTCTCCAATGGCATATCCTAAAACAACAAAACCTATAAAAATAAAACCAAAATTAAATAAAGAGATTAATTTTTGATATACAATACTTATATTATGAATTTCATCCTATGATTTGAAGTGTAATGTTATGTTATGCTCTCTAATGGCATATCCTAACACTACAAAACCTATAAAAATAAAACCAAAATTAAATACCTAGACTAATTTGTGATATATAATACTTATATTATGTATTGCCTCCTATTATTTGAAGTGTAATTTACCTTGAGCCTACTTTCATTTAACTTCATTAGAGAATATTTACTTATAGATATCTTAGTTATAGATATTTGCTTATAATGTTATTTTGAGTGATGGGTGGGAAGACTGGAGCAGGAATTTTGAAAGTGAGTGATGGGTAGAAATAGGGTGAGTTGTATCCTAAAAATCATGTGAAGGATGCATCTATATTATCATTAGATTTAGGACAGGTTACACCTACTATTTCTAAGGATACACCAATTTACACATCAGTTTCAGTATAGGGTCCACCTCCAAACACAATACCAAATTTTTTTGGACATAAAAAAAATCTCATGGGTTGATATGGTGCTTAGAGAGTGATTAAATATAAAAATATTAGAATATTCCATTCTAGTCCCTACTGGTGAAATGAATGAGGTATGTCTTGATGTCCCAAATTATGTCATAGAGAAAGTTGACTCTTCCTTGTCAAATTCTCTCTTGGATAAATTTAGTAGTTGTAAACCTAATATTGATTCCTTTCAAAAGTGGGATAATTTCAAATGGCATCCCAAGGGACAGATAGGCATCATTTCTATGCAAAATAACTTTTTCTTGATCAAATTGTCAAATTTCAAAGACTACATTAGGATTCTCATAAGAGGCCCATGGTTTATGGGTAAATCTAATGTTTTTCTTTACAATAGGAAAGTAGGTTTCAACCTTGATAGTGCCATTATGGAATATATCCCTATATGGGTGAGTATACTTGAAATACCTTTGAAATTATAGGAACTAGAGGTTATCCTTGGTATTGCTAGAGCTATTGGCTAACCAATATCCATAGACCCCATAACAAAGTCTATATGTAGGATCTTGGTTACCCATTTTTGTGTGTTTGTTCTTGTTGATAAACCCCTTCTTCAATCAATTAAGATTAGATCCAAATATGGGGTTTGAAATCAATACATTATGTTTGAAAGGGAATCAAAAATCTATAAAACATACAATGTCCTGAATTATTCTTCTAAGTATTATGCCTTTATCAATAAATCCTCACTTCCCCCCACTCCTCATTGGGTAAAGAAACCTCTTTCCCATTACCCTTCCCCTCCCATCAATATTTCATCCCTATTCCTCCTCCCTTTAACCCTTCTCCCCTTCCCCATCTACCTACACCTTCTCTTTTACCTTTTAGTATGGGGGAGAGGATTTGTATTATAGCGTCTGCTAAGTCTTTGCTTTCCCAGAAGATTCTTATCCCTACTTGGGATTCCCCCTCTTTGAAACATTATATACTATTATATGTGTCATGTTATTCAATATGATGAATGTAATGGCTACTTTAGCCTTACCCATGTTGACAAATATTCTAGCCAAAGTAGCATTTGCTTCCCTAGTTTAAAATTTAGCCTTTTCTCAACCTCATAAGGAACACCTAAAAGATAGCCTAGAAGATTAGTCTTGTATCATATCTTTGTAATATTTATTATGTTTCAAGGATCTAGTTATTCAAGAAGTTTTGCCTAAAAAATCCTATTAACATTAGTTAGATGTGTTGGATTGTCTATGCCCTTTTCTCCTATCTAGGGATAATGTTCTTCAACAAGTAAGAAATATAATGTTGAGATAATTAGTAAATATAAGAGGTGTAATGGATGAAGGTTCAACCATAAAAGGGTAGGAAAAAATATGAAGTAGGAGAAGAACCAAAATCCAATGGATGATTGACTAATCAAAATGGCTAGAAAATATGAACTTGATAAATAAGTTGCAAAGGGTACTCAAATGACCCTCAGGCACTTTTTGAACAATAATAAATGAAGATTATATCCTAGAATATAAGGGGTTTGAATAATCCTATGAAATAAATATTATAAAGAAACATGGTCTTCAACCACAAACCTGATATATTAATTCTCCAAGAAACCAAAATGTTTGAGGAAAAAAATTGAAGAATAAAGGTAATATCTAGGATAAAGATTTTTGTAGTAGTATCAGTTCTAGAGGTGCCTTTGGTGGGATGAAATTTATATAGGATCCCCTCACCTTGGAAGGAATGGTCCTATTAAAATCTAAATCACATATTACAATATTTTTCAAAGACATTCATAATAAAGTGGAGTGGGCCCTAACAAATGTCTATGGACCTAACACCATAAATGATATGAAAAAACTCTAGGCAAATTTGATTGAGATTAGGAAATATTTCAATGACAAGAACTAGATGGTGTCAAGATACTTTAATTCTCCTTTATCTCTAGCAAAAAAAAGGGGGAAACTACTCTTTTAATTATAATATGGTGGACTTTAGTGACTTTATATCTAAGGTGGAGCTCATGGATGTTGACTTGAAAAGAAACCCCTTCACCTATTCAAATAAGAGATTGGGTGAAAACCTCATTCAAGTTAGGATTGATAAATTTTAAGTCTCAATGCTATGAAATTTACATTTTATTATCTCCTTATCTTCCATTCCCAAGATTAGATCTAATCACAATCCCCTAATATTCACCAGTGAAAAGATGTTTAAACTTAAAATTACCCCTTTTAAATTTAAGAAAACGTGGATATCCAATTCAACTCTATCAGATTCACTGAAGAAATGGTGGATGTTTCCTTCTCAAGGATCAGCCATGTATATCCTCTATATGAAATTCAAACACATCAAGCATAAACTTATGAATTAGAACAAGGAAGGTTTTGGTAATATTTTTATCCAAAAGTGAAACATAGAGGAAGAATTATGTAAAATTGAGGAAATTAATGATTTTAGTTCCAATCCTTCTACTAATGTTAAATAAAAGGAACTCTTAATTTTATTTCACAATCTAGAAGATAAGGAAGAAATCTTATCACCTTAAAAATCTAGGAAAAAATGGCTCAAATAAGGTGACAAGAATATAAAGTATTTTCATCTTTTAGCATCTAGATATTGTTAGCATAAACTAATTTCAAAAATTAAGGAGGAAGATGGAACTTTGTATAAAGATGAAAAATATATCAAACTACAAATAGTTAACTCCTATAAAAATATTTTGGATCACGTTCCCTCTCAAGATGTCTAGCTAGAAGAATAGGTGGTTATTCTCATTCAGGGAGTAATAAACCAAGAAGAAAATGCTTCCATTATATCTCCACCTTTTAATGAAGACATTATATCCATAGTTTTCTCTTTGGAAGGTGATAAGACCCCTGGTCTAGATGTCTTCCACCCTTTTTTATTCTAGGTCCTTTGAGACATTATTCATAATGAAGTTTGTTTGGTTGTCTATGAATTTGCCAAAGCTATAACTATGCTTTAGTAATTCAATAATACTTTTTTATTTTAATCCCTAAGAAGCATGGGGAAAACTAGTTGAATTATTTTAGACCCATAATCTTTATTCCACCTTATAAAAGATCTACAGTAAAGTTTTGGATTTAAAAATCAAAATTCTCCTTGACAAGTTGATTGTGGAAAAAAAGGGGCTTACATTTTTGGTAAATAGATCTTGTATGGTATTATTATTTCCCATGAAACTATATATTTTATTGCCAATTTCTCCCAATAGGTTATGTTCCTCAAATTGGATATGAATAAAGCTTATAATATGGTTTATTAGAGACCGAATAATGATATATTCATCTAAATAAAAAATATTACAGATGGATATTAGATATCCATATTACAAACATAATCAAATTCCTAGAAAGTAGAAAGGAATACAGACAAATAGACCTAGTTTAGACTTTAGGATAAAAATGCAACAAACTAACAATAAATTACTATGGTGAATTAATCACCTTATTAAAATTTAACATTATCCCCCTTAATTCAGCATAGCTTGAAGTGAATAGGAGATAAATTTTCTAAATGCCTCAAATTTATCACATGCAAGTGACTTGGTGAAGACATCTACACATTGTTCTTTTATCAAGAAATATTGGGGCTGGATGTTGTGTTACTATACATGTTCACAAATGAAATGAACTTTCACCTTAATGTGTTTTGTGCAATCATGAAATATTGGATTACAAAATTTTTTGAGACCACCCTCATTTTCATAGTATATGATGGTAGGTGTCTTATGTGGTACTCCCAATCCTTCCAGTATATGACATAACCATATTGCTTCATAGACAGCTCCTCTTACAACATACTATTTTTCTTTAATGGAGGATCAAGAAATAAAGTTCTATTTCTTGCTCCCCTTGGACATAGGACCATATCTTAAAAATAATACATATTCAAAAGTGGATTTTCTATCATCAATATTTCTTGCATGATCTGAGTCAGACTATCTTGTCAAGAATAAATTATCATTCTTCCTATATTATAGGCCGAAGTTCATTGTACCCTTGATATATCTTATTATTCACTTTGCTAATTTCTAGTGAGACATATTTGGCTCTTGCTTGAACCATGAAAGATAACTAATTACATAGCTGATGTCTACTCTAGTATATGTTAAGTAAATAAAACTCCTAAGTAATTACCAATAGAGAGTTTTATTTACTTATGGTGATGAATCTGTATGAGATAATTGAAGCCTTGTTTCAATAGGTGTAGCAATTGGATTACTATCCATCATCCAAAATTTATTGAGTTTTATCTTGGTATATTTCATCTAGGACACAACTATGTGGTATTATTTTTGCCATACTTATAATCCAAGTCAATAGTGTAGAATCCCAAGACCTATCATGTTGAATGATCAGTTAAGATCTTTATTGGTTGCATCTATCATTTTCACTAAACTACCAACAATGACTAGATCAATGAGATATACTAAAATAATTACAATCTCTCCCCATCACTATTTTAGGTAGAGATTTGGATCATAGGGACACCTTTAGAATCCATGTTGGATGAGATGTTTATCGATATTTATGTACCAATATTAGGGAGCCTGTTTGAGTCCATTTAGATATTTTATGATTTTACATACATTTCTTTCATTACCAAGTGAGATAAACCTTCTAATTATGCAATGTAAACTTCTTCTTGTAGATATCCATTGACAAAGGCACTTAATACATCCATTTGGTGGATCTTTCATCCAAATTATGTAGCCAAAGTAAATATCATTTAGATTGTTTTGATCCTAGCCATAGGATAAAATGTCTCCTTATAGTCTATACCTTCCTTCTATGTATATCGTATAGCCATGAGTCGAGCCTTGCATTTGTCTATACTTCCATCTACTTTATATTTCATTTTGAAGACCCATTTACATCTAATTGGCTTCTTCCTTAGTGAAATATATTCAAGTTGTCATGTTATATGTTTCATCAATGATTGATATTTTTCATCCATGGTATGTTTCTAAGTTTTATAACCTAGTGCTTCCTGAACTATCAAGGGCTCTACCGATTCTAGAACTATGCTCATTAGGGCCAAATTGACCTTGTCTTGAGTCATGCTATGATTCCTTGGTCTAATAGTTGATGTGTCTAGATCTATATCTAGTTTAGCATCTCTTAATAAACTTGCATACTATTTAGGAATATGTTTCACTATTCTTAAGGGTTGATCTAAATTAATTGACTGAACATCCTCATCATCATTATCACCTTTGGTGTGGTTATGACCTTCTAAATTTTTTAGAGGTTTGATTATTGAATCATGTGAATTTTTGGAAGGAAAACTAGTTTTAATTTTCTCATCAAAATCTACATCCCTATTGATGGAGATTTTATTTTTTTTAGGGTCCATCAGTCTGTAGGCTAATGACTCTTCACTCTACCCTAAGAGGATATAAGGTAGAGATCTATTATCCAATTTCTTTCTCTTATTTATAGGAACATGTATATAAGCCTGACATCCAAAAACTTGAAGATGATTAATGGAAGGTCATTCCCTATTTACACTTCATGTGGAGTCATATTATGAAGAGATGTAGTGGGCAACCTATTAAAAAAATAAACTACTATTCTCACTACTTCTACCCATTATGTGCATGCCAAATTTTAATCTTTAATCATGTTACACACCATTTCCATGATAGTGAAGTTTCAACATTATATAACACCATTCTATTATGGAGTGTATGGTGGAGTCATTTGTCGATGAATGTCATGTTCTTTCAAATAAGCAAAAAGAGGTTTACTAGTGAATTCTCCCCCTTGATCTAAGTGGAGAGCTTTGATTCTATGATCAGATTCAGTTTCCAATACTATTTTAAACTCTTTGAAAGTAATGTATGATTAATATTTGGTCTTTAGATAGTAGAACCACATATTTCATGAGCAGTCATCAACAAAGACCATGAAATATGAAAACTCATAGTGACTGGATCTCATGGGGCTATATAGATTGGCATGCACCAAATCAAGCTTACTAGATGTTCTTGAGGAACTATTGGATCAACATACCCATACTTTCTTGCCTTTGTAAATGGGGGGTCCTTATGAATGTTTAAAAAAAAATTAACCTTGAAAGCCTCCTTAAAGAGGTTATCTTTTTAGAATTTGAACATCATCCAATTGAAAGGGATATGCTTTATACATGATTAATGATAATGATTATGTTTTTGGACTAACTTTGATAATAATTTTCCTTTGAATATTGAATTTTAGGTTACATAAATAAGGCTAGGTTTACTTTGCAAAAAACCCTAACTTTTAAATTTAAAATTTGGAGGGAAGACTTATTTGGGTTTCTTAACCCCTCCTACTTCAGTGTCTTCTTTATCAATCTAATCAAATAGTTTGACTCAAATGCAAGCAAATGATCCCACCTAAACTTAAAAATACCCTTTGAAATCCTAACTTTGAGGTACTTTATTGAATTGACCCTTCAGAGTTTCTTGAAGTGTCCCTTCAGGAAAGTTGTCTCAGTCCATTTTGGTAGAAATTGCCCTCCAGAGTTTCTTGAAATGTCCCTTCAAGAAAGTTATCTCAGTCCACTTTAGCAAAAACTGCTCTTCAAAGAAATTATTTTAGGCATTATTTCTTGTGGACATTTTGTCTAAAATTAATAAACCCTTTGGAAGAATTGGTTAAGATACTTTCCTGAGAAAGTGACCCTTCAAAAAATGTTTAAGGGTAATTGGGTGAAGCCTTTATAGGTTCCTTGTTTTACACCTATCCCTAATATTTTCTCTTTGTAGGGACCAATCCCTGATACTTTGTCACATGGACCAAAGAGAATATTTTTAGCTTAAAGAATAATACATTTTTCAACACAACATGACCATAAGGCTTAAGCTTAAGCCTTATAAGTACATTAGATGAGCTTACATTTGATATCCTCACACCTATAATTTAATGTATATGAGAATGTTTTTGATGCTCATGAGGACATCAAATTTAAGATAGTCTAAATATATTAGATGAGATTAAATTTTATAGCCTCACACTGGTCATTCAACATCCATGAGAATGTTTTGATGCTTTTGAGGCTATCAAATTTAACATAGTCTAAAATTTTAAGCCTAGTGAAGTCATGTATCTCTTAACCCTTTAAATGGCCCATTTTTTTTTAAAATGAAAACATATTATACTAGATTTTAACCTAATTTTTTATTAATCTTGAATCTTGTTAACTTGTGTGCATCTTTGCAAATCTAATGATCCATGCTTCATTGCAAGATTTGATCCAATGGTGAGAAATGGTCAAAGAATTTAAAATGAGGATAAAGCATAATGAAGGTGACAAATAAAAAAAGACTTCAAGGATTGATATCAATAGACCACACTCACTCACAAATCCAATATAATGATGTAAAATAAAGGAAACTATTAAAGACTAAGGTCTAGCTTCTAAAAGGACTTTCATGGGAGTAACATGAGTGAATTTATAAATTCACCACCTCTACCATTAAAGTATGAAAAACCCTATCTTTCCAACATAAAACCCTATTCCTTGTTCAATTGAGCCATAATTGCGTTCAAATGGGCTAAAATCACCTCGAGAAGAGGTAAAAACACTCGACAAGATCCTATAGTCAAAGAGAAATCAAACTAGTTGAGGAATTATGGCTACAACAAGACAAAAATGGTGAGATGAGGTAGATTTTTACTTGTCAATTGAAAATGAAGGAAGATGTTACAAAGACACTAAACTGGATGTAGAAGCCTTCAATAATGGTTTTAAAAATTGGTCTAAAATCTTCTTTGTGATTAACCTTATACAACCGTTATCTCCTAATGAGAAATTAACTACTATATTTTAGAGGAGACATGAAGATTTGGTATCAATTTATATGTCTAGGCTTCACCTCATAACTGCCAAACTAGAGTTACTCCATTGTATCGATATCCTACCTCTTATGTTCATTGATTGTAGAGTAGATGAAGACTAGATAATAAATAAGGGTTCATCAAAGAGGGTTGATTATATAGCTCTAGTATCTTTTTAAGGCTACTTTAAGCTTCCCAAGACTTGCATAGACCTCCCTAAAATCAAGGAATGGACCACTATGAATGACTTAGTCAATATCTTAAGACCATGGCTAGATAGAGGAAATCATGTAATGAGAAACCATGATGGTAAAATCCCATTTATAAAATTTAGGGAAGGGATTAGAATCATCATGAGTTTTTTGAATAGCAATTTTGGTGCATAAATCACATCTTATGTTTACCCCATGTGGATTTCTTATGTTTATTTCATGATAGAAAAGAAACTGACTCCACTTATTAGAGAAATGATAAGTATCCATCTAGGGAGATGGTTTAATGGAATTAAAAGGAAGATAAGACAACTATTCATAATGATGTATTACTTGTTGGACACCTTCATGGCCTCAACCCTCTTCCCTACCATCAAGAATTGGTCCCCTCACATCAAGATTACCATTTCTCACCATTACTCCCAATTTCACATACTCAAGTATAGGGACCATATGAAATTTATTTGTGATTGAATATATCCCACTCTAGTTAGGATAATTATTGGAAGTCCAATGCCTAGGGTTCCCCCCTCATTAGGTAATGTGTAGATCCCATTAGATATATTTGGTTATATCCTGACTACATAGTCATTAGGATTAAAGGAATCCAAACCCAACCTTTTAGATTACTAGTACATGCCCCAATTAAACTAACTGAGATTGAAATTTCTCATCAACTCCTTCATGGTATAGACCATGTATGTAGAGAAAATAAGAAAGGAATCATATATATCTTCCCATATCTAATTTGGAAGACAATGATTCATGTATGGAAGCAATTAGAGATCTTAGTAAGGAATAGAGAGACATTCTTCTTCCAATTGGATGACCTCAAGAAATGGGATCCAAAGGGAAATTTTATCTCCTATATATAATCCAAAAAACTACATAAGGTGCCTTATGAACATCAATTGGGTCCATATGACCATTTATACACAAAGGCAAACAACTTTGAGGAAGTGATGGCTAGGTTTAAGGGGCATGGATTCAAATTAGAACATAGATTGTAGAGGGAAGAAAAACCATTAATAGAAATATGGAAAATGAATCCCTTGCAATACCACCTCTTACCTTCCACTTCAGGTCCACCATATGTGCCTAAATGTCTACCTCAATAGTAATTGCCCAAAATTGAAGGACCCAGTGAACAAAAGATGGAACATAGGCTAGGAGAGGGACCCTCTACCTTAGTTCTACCCCAAAGACCCCCTTCCCTTGTGGAATACCTTGATATGGTTTCCTTGGAACTTTATGAATTAGTGGATGAGTTCTTCAAAGAACTTGTAGATACATATGGGTTAGACAAGGAAGGAGATGAAGATGGAAAAGACACAACTGAGGTGGCACTAATTCAAGGCCATTAAGCTAAAGAGATAGACAAAGGTAAATGAATTTCCTTAGATATGGTCCCTAGGACCAAAATGAAAAAGGAGATAGATATGGATTTATTTCATAGAGCCTCCAAGAAACCCAAGTGGATTCACCCAAAAAGTGAGGTAAACTTATTTAGTGATGAATTTCCATACATGGACCTACCATCCTTGACTTCATCTACGGGAATTTCTAAAAGATACCCTCTCAAGCACATCCATGGGATTTGACTAGCATTGCCAATGTTAAAGTCAATTATGAGGTCTTGTCCTAGATCTTAGAGCTCATGAAGGAGCAAGAAGAGAGGAGAATTATTGAGGCTATTAAGGAGAGCAACAAAAAAATAGAATAATTAGGGAAATTAAGAGGAGCTAGTATCAAAACACTAGAGGATTCAAAGCTTTCAAAAGTAAAGTACATGGTATAATTTAACCTTAGAACTACACTTGAGAAGGTTACTACTAATATAGTAACTATAGAGTAAATTTTTACTCTACATTGCTTTCAAATTTTTAGTTGTGCACTGCATTTTTTGGTTCTCACATACCTTGGTCGTGGCAGCAGAGTTTTGGAGTAGAGCACGAGTTTGTTTCTTTCGATTATTTTTTGTCTAAGTATCAAAGTACAACATAGGCCGCTAAGTGGCATAGTCTAAGCATGGGCTCTCTTTCCCCTTTTTTTGATTCTTTCATTTCATTTTTGCCTAAGTGTTGAATTCAAGCAGAAGCTACCAAGTGTCACTTTTTGAAACACGGAGCTGGCCAACTGGTGTCATTCGAGACACTTTTCATAACTTTTAGGAGGGAAACAAAATGTGCCATGTATCCAATAGTAGCTAAGTATAATGCACCATGTGTCAACATCTACATCTCATATCAGCACCTCCATTTCATCTATTTTTTGATGAAAGGGTTTCAATAAGCTAAGCAACAGGATCATGCAAAAAGCACCAATTGGTAGTTATGAAAGGCCCTAGACTACTTTTCTAGAGGAAAGTGGAATCTACCACATGTTAGTATTTGAGAGATAGTTAATTCAATGCCTAGGTTCAATGCCTTGGTTTAACATTTATGGTTCAATACCTTAGTTAGCATGCAAATGGTGCACAATGTTAAACTATTGAACCATTAAACCATTTTGGTTCATCAGGCAGTTCAAGGGAGTGTCCCAAAAACTAAAGGGGTCAAGTACCTTTTTGGAAGGCAAAAAGGTATAATTTCAATTTGGTTAAGTTCTAAAGAGTAGCATAGGCTGCTAAGTATCACTTTTTGAGCCCCTTTCTACTCCATTCCTGAAAGAAGCAGAAGATGCCACATAACCCTAGCAAGAGAAGCGAAAGACACCATGTATCTTCCTAAAAACATGCAAATATTACCACGTGCATCCATCCCATTTTTAATAGTTGCTTGAGCAAGGAATGTGGTAAGTTTTATTTTGTTAAAAATACTAAGTATCTAAGAACCGGGTTGCGACAAGTGTCGAAGGCAGAGCATTCCTGAGCAGGATATAGGGAAAGTAGAAAATGTCGCGTGTCTTCGATAAATTAGTTGGAAAGTGCCAAGTGTCATTCTTTGGTGCCATCTAAGTAATAGGGAGAATTTCAGGAACTTGACTAAGTGTCCTCTTTCATTTCAACAGAACAGAGTGATCCATGTATTTTTTACCACAAAGCAAGATGGAGGGAAACTCAGTGGGAGTTATTTCTGGTAGATGGAGCAATTCACTGGGTAGATTTTTGGGGCCTGCAAACATTAAAAGGGCCATCTATTTGTCCCTTCTAAGTAGAGGTAGAATAGATAGTTGAGTGGCTAAGCAGGTGATGGAATAAGAAATTCAAGTGTGGAAGGAGGTACTAGTCATGAATCAACATGCCACAGACAGGGTAGCTACCCTGCTCCAGCATGGCCCTTCCTGATAAAACCAGGATACATCCAAGGCATTGAAGGCACTAAATGCCTCACTATTTTATCTGTAAAATCCAAGGCTATAAAATAGGAAGGGGAGATATAGGACAATACAAGAAAAATGATTATTTGAACAAGTTTAGACTTTTTAGAGCTCGTGACTAAGTAATATCATTTGTTTTTGTCTCATTTTCTTGAGTTGTAAAGTTGATGTAACTGTGCATTTTTCTGTGCCTTTTATGTGGCTGAAAGAATTAAGAAGATTGAAATCTATGACTTTGTTGATATTATCTATGTCATTTGCAAAATTAGTTTATACTTTAATCTTTCTAGAGTTATGATTAGGAATGTCATTTGCTTTTGTCTCATTTTCTTGAGTCGAAAGGTTTACATAACTATACGTGTTTTTGCACCTCTTATGTGATTGGAAGATTCTTATAAGAAGATTGAACCCTATGCCTTTGTTGACATTTTATTTATCTTAGCAAAAGAAGTCTCTATTGTGAGCCTTTGCTTCTATTATTTCAATCTTTTACATTGATCATGCACTTGTTTGCTCTTAAATGTAAATGAATCTTACATATAGTCTCCCTGTGCTCAAGATTAGGATCAAAATGACACTCAAGTGCATCACCATAGTTAGGTTTCATTTACTACATTTTTGTTTCTATTTAATTTTCTATCCTTTTCCCCCACACTTGATACAAAAGAGGAGACCAACTTCTCTAAAATCTAGAGGTTGTTTCAAGCCGTAATATCCCACAGCTTGAAACTTCCCATTGTTGTTGATTAGAATCAAGCACAATTTTAAGCATCAATAGATAGCATGGTTACTATGATTATTAATATTTTTATGTGAAAAGGTTTAATTTCTCCTACCTAATAGGGAACTTAGGTTTATGGGAGAAAAATATGAATAAAGTCAAGAACATATTTATATGAGACACAAAAGGATCGCATAATTGTTTTCAAATATGTATTATTAAAATTAGGATATATGCACATCACTTTACAATAATTCATTAAAATTATATTTAGTGTATTATTCTTGTAATATAAGGCATTTTTCATCACTATCATTATTTCATTCAATATGATAAGGATTTTCAAGGTCTTCATTACATGAGATTTGTCCAACCTTACTTTGGTATTGGTTTTTTTGTGCCATTATTATTATATTAGATATGTTGGATGGTCGTTCATTAATTTTATTTTATAATTATTTGTATTTATTAGAGTTTTCTTTGGATTGATTTAAATTTTGATTGGGATTTATGTAATTTTTGGATGTGAGATGTTTGATTTGATTTGATGGGTGTTTGTATAATCTTGAGCAAATTTGTTTGGTATTAGATATGTTAGATGGTGGTTTATTTATTTTATGTGATATTTATTTGGATTGATTCAAGTTTGCTTTGGATTAATTTAATTTTTTATTTGGATTTATGTAATTTTTGGATGTGAGATGTTTGATTTGGGATGCAATATAACTTGAATTAGATTGATTAGGGTATAATTAACCCTTGATGTTGATTTATATTTGGATCAATATTTTATAATTATGTTTAGATGTGATTTATTAGGGTTGTTATGAGTAACCCTTGATGTTGATTTATATTATGGATGGGAGTTAGGTTATGACTATCTTAGAGGATGTGATTATTTTGTTGGTAATATTTGATAAGTTGGATTAATTTATTATGTTGTAAGTGACCCTTGATGTGGATTAATTGATTTTAAGAATTGAGCTATCTCAATTAATTATATTATCATAGAGGTGGTTGCTCAAGTTTGATTTAATAGATGTATGTTGGATGGTATTAAGTGGATGTCAATTTAGATTAAATGTTTAAAATATGATTAAGCTTTAGGATTTAAGAAAAAAAATATTTTGGTTTTTATGTGTTACTAGATGGAATTGATGATTATTTAACCAATATTCTGTGTTTGAGGTAATTATTTTCATATAGTGTAGATTTTGACAAGCTTAAGATATATAATTAATGATGGGATATTCAGGTTGGAATTTGTCTAGGGATTTTGACATATTGGGGATTTTCACTAAAAATTTTTATCAATGTGTGCTTGGATTTAATGGATGTATATGTGTTTTTCAATTTTAGATTATCAATTTTTATTAAGTTCTTTTTTGTTTTGGTTTAGAGTGTTGAGTTTTCAAATAGTATGGGTATTGACAATACTCAAACTAGAACAGACCATCCATAAGACCTATACTAGTCTAAAATGGTGTGAAACACAACTATTAACCCACGCATATACTCATGTGAAGTGATAAAAAGATATTTATTTGGACCCTTAATCCAAGGACATATTCCATGAGTAATCTTTGGGTATACTATTTCCCCTACACTACTAGTGTTTTATGACCAATAGGTCTTAAGATAGGCTCTTTACATGCATCCTTTAAATATATTGTAGTATGTATGGAATAATTTAATGTTAAAATAATATTTTTATGATGCATGGATATTATATTATGACCTCCTAACTTCACATAACCCTTTATGGGGCATCCCCCTTAACCTTACAATAAATATCCTTGAATTTTTATACCTTGCCATAACACATGGTGTGTATTAGTGTGTGGTGATTAAATCCATGTCAAGATCCTTTTAAATACTATGAAAAGTATGTATAAATTAATTAAACATCATATTTACCATATATAGTAAAATTAAATAAGGTACAATAACTTTTTATCCTCAATATTACCCTAAGGTGCTAGTGGAGACCATATGTGACTTTCCTTGAATTGAAACAAAAGTGATTTGTTTTATTTATCAAGATCACACTAAGGTGAGGAGAGATAAAGTTAACTAAATCATAGACACAAACAAAAAATAAATGTATAAAAGTTTATCACAAATAAAGTAGCCCAATTGTTTTTTATGTCTAAATAGGGGCAAAATATAGACATCTAAAATTCTCCTTTCCTATGTTGTTATTAATTTTATTGGAATTCATTAATTATAAGTTTATTAATAAAATTAATTAAATCATAATAAAATAACCATTACATTTAATTATCCAACCTTATTCTTCCTTAGATTAATCTTCTATCCTAATTAATCATCTACTTAATACCCACGTAATTCCTAACTAGATCCTCACAATATTTAAGTAATTTTATATTAATTCTTAACTATCCAATATTACATCCACTAATATTATTATAAAATACCATAACTAATCCACACATAATCCCTAATTTATTACTTTAACCTCTTCTATAATTGTCTAACCACCATATCAAGCTTCACATAATGTCTTGAGCTCCTCGCCACCCTTTTACAATTCTAAATGAAATTTTAAATTCAAAAAGTCCCACCAACAAAATATTATAATTAAATCTCCATAATTGATAAAAATACACCATGTCTCAATATTATTCATCCATTCTTCCATGTGGATCCTATAATTTGAGTTACATCCCCATGCAATGCATAAAGAAAATTTGTTATCCATGATCCTTTAAAAATATCATGTCAACCAATGCAATAGTGGAAATCATCTTGTTAATAAATAAAATCATCCATATCTAAGTGTTATCCAAATATCTATCTAAGATATCAATCATACAACAATCCATCCTAATGTATTGGAGTACATATATAAAAATAAGGAAGAGGTATTCAACAGTGAATTTAAGGTATAAATTTTTCTATTTGTTCCTTATTTAGTTCAATTTTGATTTCCTTTTCATTATTCTAAATCCAAGGTAGCCTATTTTAGTTTGGGGAGAAAATTTGGTTTTTTTCATGGTTTATACTTTAATATGTATATTGTAATTTACTACACTTTCAAACAAAGTTATTCATGCTATGAGAATTAAATAAATAGTTTTATAGCCTATCTAGCCATGTGGTTAACAAATAAGGTAACTTTAACTACAAAATTTACTAAATTTATCCATATATGAGAGTATAAAATAATATACTAGGAATTCACTCCTATCTAATAACTTTTATTCCAAATTTATGTATCCTCAAGTCTATCTAGTTGCAAATTCCCCTTTGACTAGTCAACCATATTAACAAATTTGGGTCATAATAATAGAACCATTTTTAGTAATAGTCCTTGGAATTCTTCATCATGATATGATACATTTTATAGTATTTAAAGGTTATAACAGGAACCTAAGATAGTTAAGAGATTGATAAAATTCATATGAAAATTATGGTGAAATGTAATACACAAAAGATTATTATTTATTTATTAACCAAAATAGATCACACTAATTATCATTTTTATCTTTAACCTATAATATAAAAAAACATTCCTTTTTAACAAGAAAAATAAAGTTATAGGAAAACATAATTTGAGGATAAATTCATTCATAAATAACAAATTTAAAACACAATATAGCAATGAATAACCAATGATTATAAGACTTATATTTAATTATAAATCTAATTGAAAAATTTAGCATATCCTTTTACACATGATGGGAATATATAGACATCAAAGAGAACATTACTCTTCACATTATTGGCCTTTTATTTCATATTATACTAAATATGAGGTAAAATTTCCACTTTCTATTAGTTGAATTTACTTATATAGGACAAATTATACTAAATTAGACATCTATCACACATACATTTATTACAAATTACATGTGAACTTTACTTCACACTTTGATATTAATATGTTCTAAGGATGTGTCCCATTATTTGTAATCCAAAAATAAGGATATTTTGATCTTATTATTTCCATTTTAAGTCTTGATCATAAAACATATTTTTATAAGTGCCACTTGAACCAATGAGAGATTGGTGAATTGGTGAGTCACCCCAAAGGTAAATATCTTTATCATATTATCTTTCATTTTTTTACTTATTATTTAGGTATTATTTTTTTTTTTATAATATATGAATATTTGCGTGTTTTTTTTATTTTGATCCTCCTTATACCTAATAAGTTGTTATATTTATATGGTTACTTAGTCTTTCCATTGCATAAACAAACAATATTCTTAAAATTTATAATTTACTAATGCTTTCTTTCTTGCAACAACTATCAAGTTTTAAAAATTTTGAGTGCACACCTTAAAGGGTGCATTTCAAAATGGGTATCAATATATTTGGTGAACCAAAATATTTTGTCCCTGTACCCTTACCTAAAACCACTATAAGTTAATTTTATCCAACTCCCTAAGTAATTGAAACCCATTTATCCACTCCTCTAAATAATTCACCTTCTAAAATATCTCTAACTAAGAAAACACCCTTCTTATTTATTTTACTACTGTCATCAAGTTTTATATTTTTAGTTTTTGAGTGCACATTACAAAACTACATTGGCCTAACCAACCTAGTTTGAGACCTAATGACTATCTTTCTTGTCTAATAGAATTGATCTAGTATATCTTGTCAGCTAAATTCCTAAGAAGGTTTAGAGTCATCCTTGCTTATAAATACCACCTTAACTTAAATATAATAGAGAGGGACATTAATTTTCACACTATTAAAACTCATAATTCTATTATTTCTACACTTGAGAAGTAATTTCTTAGGGTCTTTACTTTTAAGGAAAGAAAAATGTCTTATGGGAAAATCTTGGATGTGTTGGGTGAATATTTTGTCATCAACTAACTGATGGTAAAATGGGGATATCAGCCACAGCATAAGGGAGATTTACACCACGAGGAGTGTGGCTTTACTAGATCAGGACGAGGCAAATCTCTCCTCTCATCAAGGGGAGGTTCCCTATCAATATTTACGTGCTATAAGTATGTATATAATTAAGCAGAAAATAACACATGGGGGGTGGTAAAACAGCATCTACTTCTCTTCTTTCAGAAGTAATGTATGTAGGACGAAAGAGGAAAATCCCTGGTCTAAAGCTAACAACACTCCTCTTCTTTCAGGAATGGTATCAAACGAAGAGCAAGAGATTACCTGAAGTAACAAAGTCACAAGAATGCTCACGCAAGCGCAAAGTCTTCCGTAGCTTCTCCACAGATTCGGAACAAGTATAACCGTAGAATGAAGTGAAGCACAAAGTCTTCACCTGAAACTACAAAAGATAAAAGAATCTCAAAAGTAAAAGTAGCACAAAGTCTATCTTCTACCCTCAAAAAGTGCCCTCAGATAATATCAACACATTCACTTTGCTTATTAAGTCAGATAAATAAGAGGTTATCAGGAAAGAGTACATAAGAAACTATTTCCTAGATGACACAGATAACTTCAATACAAAGTCTGAAATCACTTGCTTCTCATTCATTTGACAAAATCTGATTTACAAATCTGAGCACAAAGTCTCAAAAGTTGCTTCAATTTTAGCAGAGTGTTTGCTCTCTATTTTTCCAAGAAGACTTACAAATGAGGTCTCCACTATATATAGGGAGAAAATCCTCAAAAACAGAAAAATAATAAAATATAAAATATCTTGGTCAAAGATGACTCATCTTTGAATTTTAGATATTTTCCAAAATATTTTAAACGTAATTACATTTTACAAAATTGCATGCATTCTGTAGAAAATAGAAATGCATAAGGATAGAAGAAGAAAGAGAGAAAGTGTCAGTTCTTGCCACTAGACTTCTTCAGATGAGCATCGTACATGGTGATTGATGCCTGGATCCCGATGCTATCCGGTGCAACTGCGTGGTTGGAGACGACCCTTGCTCTGATCAATGCATCTTTTAATGCTGTGATGGCTTTATAGTGGCCAGTTAACCTGGATCTTAAATTTTCCAGAGTCAACTGAGCATCCAGAATGCTATCAACCGAAGTTATTGAAAAAGACGCTCCTTTGAAATCCTTATGGATCATCCCTTCAAAATTCTGAATCATTTCGTCTGCTGGAAGGAACTGATGATCCTTAGAGGTCAAGTCGCAGGGTAGCTCTTCTAATTTGTTCAACAAGCTCAGGTCACTTTTATCACTAACTTCTTTAAAAGCTTTGAGATCATCAATTAGATCTTTGAGTACCTGGATCCTAAAAATCATCGTCTCTTTGACCTCAACATATGAATCCTTGTTGGGGATAACTCCGATAGATATCAGGATACTCTTTTTTAGGCCTTCCATTTCCTTCCATCTCCCGAGATCTTTCTCCAAGCCATTAATCTCCTGAGAGGTGAGAGAAACAAAACTGTCTACTTGAGCCTTCAATCTCTTCATTTTCCCTATTCTTTCTGCAACCTCAGACAGCAGAGAGATTCCTTGATTGTGTATCTGGTCAATGTATTCCTCCATTACTTTTCCCCTTAAATAAGTCTTTTCAGCTTTCTGAATAACTGAATCATCCACTGAAAAGGCCTCTGGAGTTGCTGACTCAGGTGGGATGGTGAATCTCCTGATTACTGTCGTTAACTACTCAGCCTTGGCTTTATAAAAATCTTTCATCTCTTTTTCTTTGTCAAATTTTTGGACCATAATGTCCATTGCTGACTGAAGGTCACTCTTCGCACCTTCGTGTGTAACCTTGCCTAGTTCAACACGAGAAAAGGAATAACTGCTCATTTCAAAACCTTCAAGGGTTGCGTCCTGTGGGGGTTTGGCAATTTCCAAAAATTTCTGCCCCTTTTCCTCGACCAACTTGGAAAGGATCTTTGGTTTCTTGGGAGCCTTTGTTCTGGCTGGCACAATCTTGCCGAAATCGAATTCTTCTGGGGAGATGGCCCTTTTCTTTCTCTTTGGTGTGAAAGCAGACATCCATGGCGGGAGAGAAGTTCCTGTTGTAACAATAGTTGCTTCTGCTGGTGTCACGGTAGCGGCCTCCACGCTACTAGTGGTGACAGTAGTGGTAGTTGGAGTGACCGGTGAGACTGTGTCAACTGTTGATTCAGGATTAGGCACCGGGCTTGATGGCAGGTTGAAAGATGGAGATGATAAACTTGGGATGGATGCAGAAGAGCGAGGGGAACCTGCTGAAGGATCTTGTGGATCACCAAAAACCACCTTGGAAGGAGAAGCAGCACCGGAAGATGGAACGCTAATGGGAGAGATAGGGGAAGTGGGCACCGAAGGAGACTTATGAGGAGGAGAGGACCCCTAGATTGGCCGTACATGCTTCGTTGAGGTTGGAGACCCAACACCTGGTCATTTTGAAAGTTGTTCTGTCGACCCTATTGGTTGAGCTGCCTGTATCCCAGGACTTCGTTCTGTGGTTCCTTCGACTGTTGCTTCAGGTTTTTGTTCTGACCTAGGTTTCTTGGATACAAAGACGATCCTAGGCTTGTGAGGTCTAGAAGATGAAGGGACGTCGTCTTTGTTCTTGGTTCAGCTTTCTGCCTTTTTCTTCATCTCTGCTTGATATTCGGCCTCCGACCCTGTAATGAATTCTTTAAGGGTGATCCCATTTGCTGCCAACCAACTATTGGTGTTAGCCAATACTGGTTCGAATCTCTTCCTTAGAGAAGTTAGCTCTTTTTGAGACCAGTTGATCGAAGGAAGAGGAGAACCAGCGACCTCTGTCAGATATCTGCTGTTTACTATATTTCCATCGTCAATCAATCCTGAAGGGATCTCTGCAAGCCTGAGGTACTCTATTTGATCTAGTGTGAGGTGGCAATAGTCCATCTTTCTTATCTCTTTGGCTGTCCTTATATCTACCCAGATGTCCTCAATCATAGGCTCGTGAAACTGAGTCTTCCTTCGAATCGTCTCCCTAACTCCTCTGTAATCAAATTTTTCCCGTCTTTTGAACGGTTTGATGGTAACCATCTGCATCTCTATTTCCATAACCTTGGCTTTAGTTGATGTAGTAATGGAAAATCTGCCAATCTGGATAGGAAACTTGAAACCAGGTCTCTTAAGCTCCATCTGTTTTGAGTGTACGACGGCCAGTTGTCAGCAAAGCTCCATTAGAACCAACCTGTCTGAAGGGAATCTAGGGAGCATATAAGGGTATCCTTGGAAGAAACCCACCCGTAGATAAGAAAATGTAGGGAACTGGAGGAACATGCAGCCAAAACTGTTCACTACTGTCCAAGCCTCGTCTGACATCCTCTTCTGCTCCAGTTGAGGATCGAAGAGACATAGAAATACAGCAAAGAATGCATCATTCACTCGCCTGAAATGACGTGTCAAGCCTTGAAGTGTCAGCTGCGGATAGTATGAATAGACCGGGGTGGTCTTCCTATCCCCCTCTGTGGTTAGGCCCGGGAAAGATCGCATGGCAGTAGCTATGTAGACCAGGTATGAGGTCATGTAGAATTTGAAGGAGGTTTGTACCCTAGTCAGCTGCTCGTGAATAGCGTTGCTGATCTTTTCTCCCCAGAAGATGACCTGTTTGCCTTGCAGAATGATCTTTATGAACGGATACATCCATTCATGGAATTGCGAAGAAGACGGAAGGCCCCATACTCTGCTGAGAAGGGTGATTAAGTCACCAACTTCCTCAATGAAGTCGCTTTTGGGGAAGCTTTTCGGCCATCTGGATAGGCCGGTCCTTGGGGTTTTTAACCACTTATGGTTTCTGACCCTCTTTGCCCTCTCTGGGTCTTTGTCATATTCCCTCTGTGCATTCTCGAAGTTGATCTGGGTCACTTCGGTGGCTGGCGGACACAAAAAGACTTTGTCGATAAATTCGGGGTCCAACCAAATGATCATGCTGCCACTGGCGTCTGAGACTAATCTGGTCTCTTTGTCATAGAAGTGCACACATTGAAGGACGAATTCCGCATGATGAGCTGCTACTGGGAAGGCGGCCACCAGGTGGATGTTACTCTCGACAATCCTCATTATCCCAGTGCTGGGATTGGTCGCTTTGGTTCATACCAGGAATTCAGCCATATCTACGTGGCCGATCTCAGTGTCTCGAATGTCATCGACATTCGAGGTAATCGCTGTGAGCGGGAAAACGCCCTAGTACCTGTATTTCATCTTATTGGCCTTTAAAGGAGATGCTTCCGTCATGGGGGGCGATCTCGTTTGAACGGGGGCAGGCGTGTAGGAGCTTGCTGAAGGAGCTGCAGCCATAGTCGAAAGGAGAGTGAGAGACGGGGAGAGAAATTTAAGTGACAAAGGCTATAGGATGTCACTTAAATAGGTTAGGATGGGCTAAGAGATGGAAAGCGAGGAAGAAAAAGCTCGAAAAGGACATCCCTGAAAAAAAATCTGGGAGTTAAAAAAAATGAAGAAAAAGAGCAGGGGCGGCGAAAATCGCCGCCCTTGCAAAAGGAGAGCAGGGGCGGCAAAAATCACCGCCCTTGCAAGAAGAGAACAGGGGCGGCGAAAATCACCGCCCTTGCAAAAGGAGAGCAGGGGCGGCGAAAATTGCCGCCCTTGCAAAAGGAGAGTAGGGGCGGCGAAAATCGCCGCCCTTGCAAGAAGAGAGCACAGCGGCAAAGAAATGCCGACCTTGCTTGAGGAAAATAGGGGTGGAACGGTGGTAAGGAAATGCCGCCATTTCGAGGCCGTGGGGAAGAAAAAGCAAAAAACAAATGAAAAATAAAAATGAAACTTAAAAACAAACCCTACCTGGAGGACGCGCGCGCCACGAAGTCAGATCCGCGAGTTGGCACGTCGCAAAGTCGCTTGGATCGCTCAGGTGCAAGAGGTATGGTGAGAGGAGGAGGCAGTGAGAAGAAATGAGGCCCAAAACAGTTTATAAAGGTTAAAAAACCAACCCCAACCACCCAGCGCGCAGGGCCATTAATGCCCTGCACGAAAAATGATGAAGTGCAGGGGCGGCGATTTTCGCCGCCCTTGCAAAAAGAGTGCAGGGGCAGCGATTTTCACCGCCCTTGCAAAAAGAGTGCAGGGGCGGCGATTTTTGCCACCCTTGCAGAAAAAGTGCATGGGCGGCGATTTTCGCCGCCCTTGCAGAAAGAGTGCAGGGGCGGCGATTTTCGCTGCCCTTGCAAAAAAAGATAAGGCAAGACGAAACTGACAAGTTTCGTAGGGGGTTTTTTTGAAAAAATGAGCAAAGCTCATTTTGGGAACAACAGCTGGCTCCTGTTGGGGAACTTCTGCTCAATCAAAAGGATTAGCAGGAGCAGAAACCAGTCTCCAAGTGCCTTCATCCAAGCCACTGGGCTATGGAGTCGAGCGAAAGAAAAAAGATAAAAAGAAAAAGAACTGCACATATTTACAAATGGACTCATCCAAGCTTCAAGGGTTGAAAAGCTTTAGATGCTGCCCATTATGAGGTAGTGTAAACGACGTTCCATCTTTATACTCCAGCAAAAAGCTAGCTTCGCCACAGAGCTGTCGAATGGTGAACGGACCCCTCCACAGAGAGTCAAATTTGTCGTGCATCCCTTTCGGTTCACGCCGTTTGTCCCACAACAAGACTTGATCTCCGACTTGGAACTCATGCGCCTTAGCTCTTTTATCAAAAAGTGCCTTTACCCAGTTCTGGTGCTCTCTGATCCGATCTGCCACCATAACTCATTGTTCATTCAGCTCCATCAGATACATGATACGCTTGTCCACTGAGTCTTCAAAGGTCAAATCTTCGATTGCTCTGGTTAACCTGAGTGCTGGTAGTTTAAGGGTGATGGGGATTTCAGCATTTCGTCCATATAAGAGTTGAAAAGGTGACATACCTATAGCTCTTTTAGGCGTTATCATGTTGGCCCATAAAGCATCATACAAAGCTTTGTGCCATGTTCTCTGATTGTCGTCCACCAACTTTCTGATGATGGTGACCAGGTTCTTGTTACTTGATTCTGCTTGTCCATTCCCCTGGGGGAAATAGTCTGAAGTGTGAGACAAAGTGATCCCATAATGGAAACAAAATTGAGTGATTTCATGTGACGAAAAGCAGGCTGCATTATCCGTCACAATCTTTAGTGGAACTCCAAACCTGGTGATGATATTTTCTTTGAGGAAGGTGCATACTACTTCAGATGTAGCATGTTTAGCTGGTTTGGCCTCCACCCACTTAGTAAAATAATCTGTCGCGGTGAGGACATAATCATGTCCGGCGCTTGAAGATGGGTTAATTGCGCCGATGAAATCAATACCCCACTGCTGGAACGGTTCATCGATCACAACTGGCCTGAGGGGAAAAGCAGGTAGCTTGGGTTTTCTGACAAATTGCTGACACGGCTCACACTTTCGTACCCATTTATAGGCATCCTGAAAAAGCGTAGGCCAAAATTACCTTGCTCGTAGAATCTTGTGTGCCGTCACCGGTGCAGAGAAATGTCCTCCACAGGCCAAATTGTGGAAAGATTTTAAAAGTCTTTCTTGTTGAGCTTTATCGACACAATGAAGAAATGCCCCATCCAGGTTTCTTTTGTAAAGACCATGGTCCCATAGAACATAACCAACTGCTTTTAATTTAATATTCCGCTTTTCTTTAAAAGAAAGATGTGGAGGGCATTCACCATATGTTAGGAAATAAGCAATGTCAGAAAACCACTCATCAATAGTAGCGACAAAGAGAACTGTGGGCACATTTTCAATATCTTGCTCTTCATTTCTTAATTCCTCTGGAGTGTTGTTGGCGATTAATTGGCAAAGACCCCATCCCCGTATGAGCTTGGTTGGTTTGATGTCCAGATCAAATTCCTAAATTTTGGCAATCCAGTTACCCCTCTTTATGCCGAACTCCTGCTGAGTCAAAATAGATTTTATTGTTGTATCCGGTACGAGGACCTCAGTGTGAGAATTCAGGATATAAAACCTGAAATGCTTGACAGCCTTGACCACGGCGTATGCGTGTTTCTCCATAAGGGAATATTTCAACTCATGATTTTTGAGTGGGCAGCTCATGAACGAAATAGGAGATTCTACATTTTCTGAATTGGGCTGAACCAAAATAGCTGATAGTGTATGCTCGGAGGCATAACTATATATTTTGAAACCTTTGGTATAGTCTGGACAGACCAAGATTGGCACCCCTGCAATTGCTTCTTTAATTTCTTTGAACGCTGCTTTGCCTTCGACGGTCCATCTAAATGTGGCATTGCTCTTCATCATGTTGACAATGTGACGGGTTTTCTCGGCGAATTCAGGAACAAATCTCCTAAGGAAATTGACCTTTCCAAAGAAAGAATGAACTGCAGTCTTGCTGGTAGGTAGAGTCAGTTCCTGAATGGATCTAACTCTTTCTGAATCAATTCTAATACCTTCTCGGGACACTACGTGTCTGAGAAGCTTCCCTTCAGTTACTCCGAAAACGGATTTCTTTGGGTTTAATGAGATGCCATTTTGACGGCAGCGCTCTAGTACTCTTTGTAAATGGTGAACATGCTCAGAACGCTGTTTTGAAAATACCGTCAGATCATCTAAGTATACTATAATGAATTTTCCCATTATGTCTTTGAAAGCGAGATCCATAGCTCTTTGAAAAGTAGCCCCTGCATTTATCAGACCGAAAGGCATCCTGCGATAAGCGAAAGTACCCCAGGGTGTGGTGAATGCTGTCTTATGTTGATCTACTTTCCCGACCTCCACTTGATTATAACCTGAAAAACTGTCAAGCATTGATAACATTTCCGAACCTGTTACCATCTGTAGGACTTGATCCATAATGGGAAGGGGGTAGTTATCTTTTAAGGACAGCTGATTCAAATTTCTGAAATCCACACAAATTCGGATCTCACCATTTTTCTTTCTGACGGGTACTATGTTAGCGACCCATGTTGAGTGATGGATTGGAAAAATTATCCGAGCATCCAGCATCTTTTGTATCTCGGCTAAAATAGTATCTGAGATTTTTGGATTATATTGCCTGGATTTCTATTTATAAGGTACAGAATTGGCTTTCAGGGGGATATCATGACGGACGTCAGTGGCCTGAGAGATTTTAGGTCGTCATAAGAATAGGCCAACACATCCCTATATTGACAGAGTAAACTAGCAAGCTCAGATCTTTCCTTGGAAGTGCAGCATTTCCCAATGTTTACCATCTTAGGGTCATACTTGGTCCCCAAGTTCATTTGATCAAAATCTGAAGAAGAACTTGAATCCGTTTGTTGTTTTTTTACAAACCGGTCGTGGTCATCAAACAGCTTCTCTAGGGAAACTAAACCTTTGGGAATTTTATTTCCCTTCAGCTGCAGCAAATCTTCACCTGTATGGGTTTGAGTTTCAGGGGTTGGTCCATACTCCCGAGGTTCACAGCCTTTAAAACACAATTGTTTGAAAGCGTCCTTTTGCTCCAAGAAAGCGATGATTTGATCATCGTCATTAAATATTTGCCAGTGGTCAACATTGTCTGGTACACTTGGTCGGAAAACTAACTCAATAGTATACTTATCTCCTTTGAAATCAGGATGGGGAATCAGGAGAGTTGCAGAGACAGCCAATGCGTCTGCTCGATCATTGAATTCCCTTGGAACGGCAGAGATATTGAAGGCGTCGAAATACTCAAACTGATCCCATACTTGATTGCGATAATGGCGCAACCTCTCATTTTTGGTCTGATAGAGGTTCCTTATCTGATACACTATCAACTCAGCATCCCCTTTGGCATGGATTTTCTTTATGCCTTTGTCTTTGGCAGCCTGTAGTCCAAGCAAAAGGGATTCATACTCAGCTGTGTTGTTGGTATTATTGAATTGTAATTTATAAGCAAAAGGGATAACCTCTCCCTGAGGGGATACCAGCACAACTCCGGCTCCTGATCCAGTAGAAGAGCAACTGCCATCAAACTCTAAGGTCCATAACTCATCAGACATGGTTTTTTTTTTACAAACTTCCCCATTCTGGGGAAAGGGTTGATTTGTGTGTTCATTTGGTTTTGACATTCCACCTCTAACGCTAGGCAAAACCGAAACTAAATCATTATCCATAGGAGTTTCCTCCGGGGTGCCATGGATTTCGTCGGTGGATAAGAAATAAGTGCCCATACCTGATGACTCGAATAAAATTTGTGCTTCGGGTGCTGTGGAACGGGTAACTACGTACCTGGCTTCTTTTTCAGGAAGCAATTTCTTCATGACACCCTGAACTAGAATCCTGGCCTCTGATAGGTCCATGCTCAATTCCCCTCCAACATCCTTACAAAAATTCCGTCCAAGCAAGATGCCGTAAGATGCTGGGACATCGGCCACTAGAACTGTCATTTTGATTCGCTTTTCGGGAAAAGCCGCAAAAGCGTATTGAGCATCTTTTATTTGGCCAAGGAGGGGAACCTGCTTGTTTTCCATGGAAAAACACCTCCCAAAAGTTTTGGTTAAAGTCAGGCCGAGGGAATCCGCCACTTTTGCAGGCATGACATTATCTGAAGCCCCGGAGTCTATAATGCAGTTACTCAGTTTGAAACCATTTATAAGTAGAGAGACATAAAAAGGTTCTATTTTTCTGGGAGCGACTGGGGGTGTCACAACCAGATTATTTTGGGCTGGTTTGTCTTTGGGGAGATCTAGAACAACCTTTGAAGGATTTTGTCCTATGGGGACAGCTTTATTTTTAACATATTCTGCTAACCTATCAAGCTGTTCTGGGTTAGCTCTCAAATACTCAATCTCCGTCATTTGAATTTTAGTTTTTTTAGCATGATCAATAATATCAAATGATTAAAGGGTGGTTGCAATAGACAAAGGAGCAATCCCCTCATTAAGGACCTTAACAGGTTCTTCACCGGCCTGAGTAGTAGGAGGGGAAGATATTAAGTGACCGGGAGCAGTTACTTTTTTATGAGTCACCTGATCTTTTGATTGCAGAGGTAATGGAGTCCCACGTTGGGCAATGGAAATTGTTGGTTGGAGCTCATCAACCACTTTCCCTTTGTCAGTGTGTGAAGCCGGTTGATTTTGAGACCTAGTAAAGACAGCATAAGCTTCCTTTGAATCTTCCCCTTGTTGTCCGGTTTCATCTTGGTAATCTAGGAAACCGATACTGGAGTCACCAGCTAATTCCTCATCCTATTCATCAAAGAGGTTAGCACTTCCCGACTGATCCAGCTGCGGCTGAAAGGAAAGGTCGTGCTCAGTTTCTAAGTATCCAACTGCTGAATTTGTAGGTGCTGCTTCAATGGCTAATCTCCCTGAAGGGGGAGGTAGGTGATTCGATTGTCCTTGGGTTCGGGCAATATTATTTTGATATGGCTGATTCTGAAATGTCCTCCTGGGTGCATCTCGATAGGTAGGGGTAGACGGGCCTTGAGTGATTTGTCTCTTTAAAGCAATCAGTTCATTTGTTAACTTTTGCACCATAGGATCAGTAGTGCCTGTGGAGGAACTTTCAGCAGGTGAGGGGCATTTGTTTTTACCAGAGTCTTTCCTGATTTTGCCTGCTAGGATAAGATCATCCTCAATCTCAGTAGCCAAATTTTGAGTCAATGCTAGGTCCATAGGGCCAGCTCACCTTAACAGGAAGCTTACTTCAGGAAGCTGCGAGTTGATGAAAAAACACTTGAGATTTTCCAGCGTGGGCTGAGCCACAGTCGGAATCCGGTTCCTCAACTTGTTGAATTTGGCTATGAAATCCCTCATGGGTTCCTGGGATTCTTTTTTCATCTGTGTTAGCTGAGCTAACAAAGCGTGTGCATCTTCAGCGGGCTTAAATCGAGCTTCAAATATGGACTTTAGTGTATTCCAGTCATTCACTGACCCAACTTGCAAGTGATAGAACCAATCCGCAGCCGCACCTTGCAAAGTCTCTACAAAAAGTCTCACCGCTACATCTTCAAAATCGACACCAATTACGCCACATGCTATGGAGAAAGCAGCGATATGCTCGTCGGGATGAACCTTTCCATCTCCAAAGAACTTAGGAAATTTTTTTCTAGAGCTACGAGGTAGTTCATGCAGAGGTGGGGTTAAATTAAGAGGGCCGAAGGAATTACCCCACGGGCCTTGAGCCATAGTGATAAGAGGGTGAAAAGGTGGGATAACGAGCCTTGGTGGAGTGTTTATAGGTAGGCGGCAACTGACAGCGGGAAAAAGGGTTCTACCTTGTGTTGGTGACTTGACAACGCTAGGAGGAAAGCTCTTAGACCGTCGAAGAGAAGCAGGTGGAGGAAACAGATCAAAATTACTTTGTTGCGCTAATTCAAACACAGGGTCAACCACACCCTTAGATCTCTGACCTCTGGTATAGCATGGGGTTGCCAGATTTTTAAAACAAAAATGGGACCAAAACTACTTCAAGTTGAAGCTTGAGGCTCCAAGATGTGCGTTCTTCCCAGCAACTCTGGTTTTGCAAACCAGATAATATAATGAAGGCAACTGGTAAAGCTAAAATGATAATGGGTAAGACATGAAATGGAGTCGCCAGATTTCGTAATGGAGAAGGGTAAGGACTGCTTCAATCTGAAACTTGAGGTTTCAGACTGCACATCCGAGTCCCCAGCGGAGTCACCAAAAAACTGTTGGGTGAATATTTTGTCATCAACTAACTGATGGTAAAATGGGGATATCAGCCACAGCATAAGGGAGATTTACACCACGAGGAGTGTGGCTTTACCAGATCAGGATGAGGCAAATCTCTCCTCTCATCAAGGGGAGGTTCCCTATCAATATTTACGTGCTATAAGTATGTATATAATTAAGCAGAAAATAACACATGGGGGGTGGTAAAATAGCATCTACTTCTCTTCTTTCAGAAGTAATGTATGTAGGACGAAAGAGGAAAATCCCTGGTCTAAAGCTAACAACACTCTTCTTTCAGGAATGGTATCAAATGAAGAGCAAGAGATTACCTGAAGTAACAAAGTCACAAGAACGGTCACGCAAGCGCAAAGTCTTCCGTAGCTTCTCCACAGATTCGGAACAAGTATAACCGTAGAATGAAGTGAAGCACAAAGTCTTCACCTGAAACTACAAAAGATAAAAGAATCTCAAAAGTAAAAGTAGCACAAAGTCTATCTTCTACCCTCAAAAAGTGCCCTCAGATAATATCAACACATTCACTTTGCTTATTAAGTCAGATAAATAAGAGGTTATCAGGAAAGAGTACATAAGAAACTATTTCCTAGATGACACAGATAACTTCAATACAAAGTCTGAAATCACTTGCTTCTCATTCATTTGACAAAATCTGATTTACAAATCTGAGCACAAAGTCTCAAAAGTTGCTTCAATTTTAGCAGAGTGTTTGCTCTCTATTTTTCCAAGAAGACTTACAAATGAGGTCTCCACTATATATAGGGAGAAAATCCTCAAAAATAGAAAAATAATAAAATATAAAATATCTTGGTCAAAGATGACTCATCTTTGACTTTTAGATATTTTCCAAAATATTTTAAACATAATTACATTTTACAAAATTGCATGCATTCTGTAGAAAACAAAAATGCATAAGGATAGAAGAAGAAAGAGAGAAAGTGTCAGTTCTTGCCACTAGACTTCTTCAGATGAGCATCGTACATGGTGATTGATGCCTGGATCCCGATGCTATCCGGTGCAACTGCGTGGTTGGAGACGACCCTTGCTCTGATCAATGCATCTTTTAATGCTGTGATGGCTTTATAGTGGCCAGTTAACCTGGATCTTAAATTTTCCAGAGTCAACTGAGCATCCAGAATGCTATCAACCGAAGTTATTGAAAAAGACGCTCCTTTGAAATCCTTATGGATCATCCCTTCAAAATTCTGAATCATTTCGTCTGCTGGAAGGAACTGATGATCCTTAGAGGTCAAGTCGCAGGGTAGCTCTTCTAATTTGTTCAACAAGCTCAGGTCACTTTTATCACTAGCTTCTTTAAAAGCTTTGAGATCATCAATTAGATCTTTGAGTACCTGGATCCTAAAAATCATCGTCTCTTTGACCTCAACATATGAATCCTTGTTGGGGATAACTCCGATAGATATCAGGATACTCTTTTTTAGGCCTTCCATTTCCTTCCATCTCCCGAGATCTTTCTCCAAGCCATTAATCTCCTGAGAGGTGAGAGAAACAAAACTGTCTACTTGAGCCTTCAATCTCTTCATTTTCCCTATTCTTTCTACAACCTCAGACAGCAGAGAGATTCCTTGATTGTGTATCTGGTCAATGTATTCCTCCATTACTTTTCCCCTTAAATAAGTCTTTTCAGCTTTCTGAATAACTGAATCATCCACTGAAAAGGCCTCTGGAGTTGCTGACTCAGGTGGGATGGTGAATCTCCTGATTACTGCCGTTAACTGCTCAGCCTTGGCTTTATAAAAATCTTTCATCTCTTTTTCTTTGTCAAATTTTTGGACCATAATGTCCATTGCTGACTGAAGGTCACTCTTCGCACCTTCATGTGTAACCTTGCCTAGTTCAACACGAGAAAAGGAATAACTGCTCATTTCAAAACCTTCAAGGGTTGCATCCTGTGGGGGTTTGGCAATTTCCAGAAATTTCTGCCCCTTTTCCTCGACCAACTTGGAAAGGATCTTTGGTTTCTTGGGAGCCTTTGTTCTGGCCGGCACAATCTTGCCGAAATCAAATTCTTTTGGGGAGATGGCCCTTTTCTTTCTCTTTGGTGTGAAAGCAGACATCAATGGCGGGAGAGAAGTTCCTGTTGTAACAATAGTTGCTTCTGCTAGTGTCACGGTAGCGGCCTCCACGCTACTAGTGGTGACAGTAGTGGTAGTTGGAGTGACCGGTGAGACTGTGTCAACTGTTGATTCAGGATTAGGCATCGGGCTTGATGGCAGGTTGAAAGATGGAGATGATAAACTTGGGATGGATGCAGAAGAGCGAGGGGAACCTGCTGAAGGATCTTTTGGATCACCAAAAACCACCTTGGAAGGAGAAGCAGCACCGGAAGATGGAACGCTAATGGGAGAGATAGGGGAAGTGGGCACCGAAGGAGACTGATGAGGAGGAGAGGACCCCTGGATCGGCCGTACATGCTCCATTGAGGTTGGAGACCCAACACCTGGTCATTCTGAAAGTTGTTCTGTCGACCCTATTGGTTGAGCTGCCTGTATCCCGGGACTTCGTTCTGTGGTTCCTTCGACTGTTGCTTCAGGTTTTTGTTCTGACCTAGGTTTCTTGGATACAAAGACGATCCTAGGCTTGTGAGGTCTAGAAGATGAAGGGACGTCATCTTTATTCTTGGTTCGGCTTTCTGCCTTTTTCTTCATCTCTGCTTGATATTCGGCCTCCGACCCTGTAATGAATTCTTTAAGGGTGATCCCATTTGCTGCCAACCAACTATTGGTGTTAGCCAATACTGGTTCGAATCTCTTCCTTAGAGAAGTCAGCTCTTTTTGAGACCAGTTGATTGGAGGAAGAGGAGAACCAGCGACCTCTGTCAGATATCTGCTGTTTACTATATTTCCATCGTCAATCAATCCTGAAGGGATCTCTGCAAGCCCGAGGTACTCTATTTGATCTAGTGTGAGGCGACAATAGTCCATCTTTCTTATCTCTTCGGCTGTCCTTATATCTACCCAGATGTCCTCAATCATAGGCTCGTGAAACTGAGTCTTCCTTCGAATCGTCTCCCTAACTCCTCTGTAATCAAATTTTTCCCGTCTTTTGAATGGTTTGATGGTAACCATCTGCATCTCTGTTTCCATAACCTTGGCTTTAGTTGATGTAGTAATGGAAAATCTGCCAATCTGGATAGGAAACTTGAAACCAGGTCTCTTAAGCTCCATCTGTTTTGAGTGTACGACGGCCAGTTGTCGGCAAAGCTCCATTAGAACCAACCTGTCTGAAGGTAATCTGGGGAGCATATAAGGGTATCCTTGGAAGAAACCCACCCGTAGATAAGAAAATGTAGGGAACTGGAGGAACATGCAGCCAAAACTGTTCACTACTATCCAAGCCTCGTCTGACATCCTCTTCTGCTCCAGTTGAGGATCGAAGAGACATAGAAATACGGCAAAGAATGCATCATTCACTCGCCTGAAATGACGTGTCGAGCCTTGAAGTGTCAGCTGCGGATAGTATGAATAGACCGGGGTGGTCTTCCTATCCCCCTCTGTGGTTAGGCCTGGGAAAGATCGCATGGCAGCAGCTATGTAGACCAGGTACGAGGTCATGTAGAATTTGAAGGAGGTTTGTACCCTAGTCAGCTACTCATGAATAGCATTGCTGATCTGTTCTCCCCAGAAGATGACCTATTTGCCTTGCAGAATGATCTTTATGAACGGATACATCCATTCATGGAATTGCGAAGAAGACGGGAGGCCCCGTACTCTGCTGAGAAGGGTGATTAAGTCACCAACTTCCTCAATGAAGTCACTTCTGGGGAAGCTTTTCGGCCATCTGGATAGGCCAGTCCTTGGGGTTTTTAACCACTTATGGTTTATGACCCTCTTTGCCCTCTCTGGGTCTTTGTCATATTCCCTCTGCGCATTCTCGAAGTCGATCTGGGTCACTTCGGTGGCTGGCGGACACAAAAAGACTTTGTCGATAAATTCAGGGTCCAACCGAATGATCATGATGCCACTGGCGTCTGAGACTGATCTGGTCTCTTTGTCATAGAAGTGCACGCATTGAAGGATGAATTCTGCATGATGAGCTGCTACTGGGAAGGCGGCCACCAGGTGGATGTTACTCTCGACAATCCTCATTATCCCAGTGCTGGGATTGGTCGCTTTGGTTCGTACCAGGAATTCAGCCATATCTACGTGGCCGATCTCAGTGTCTCGAATGTCATCGACATTCGAGGTAATCACTGTGAGCGGGAAGAGCCCTGGTACCTGTATTTCATCTTCTTGGCCTTTGAAGGAGATGCTTCCGTCATGGGGGGCGATCTCGTTTGAACGGGGGCAGGCGTGCAGGAGCTTGCTGAAGGAGCTGCAGCCATAGTCGAAAGGAGAGTGAGAGACGGGGAGAGCAATTTAAGTGACAAAGGCTATAGGATGTCACTTAAATAGGTTAAGATGGGCTAAGAGACGGAAAGCGAGGAAGAAAAAGCTCGAAAAGGACATCCCCGAAAAAAAAATCTGGGAGTTAAAAAAAAATGAAGAAAAAGAGCAGGGGCGGCGAAAATCGCCGCCCTTGCAAAAGGAGAGCAGGGGCGGTGAAAATCGCCGCCCTTGCAAGAAGAGAACAGGGGCGGCGAAAATTGCCGCCCTTGCAAAAGGAGAGCAGGGGCGGCGAAAATCGCCGCCCTTGCAAGAAGAGAGCACAGCGGCAAAGAAATGCCGACCTTGCTTGAGGAAAACAGGGGTGGAACGGCGGCAAGGAAATGCCGCCATTTCGAGGCCGCGGGGAAGAAAAAGCAAAAAACAAATGAAAAATAAAAACGAAACTTAAAAACAAACCCTACCTGGAGGACGCGCGCGCCACGAAGTCGGATCCGCGAGTCGGCATGTCACAAAGTCGCTTGGATCGCTCAGGTGCAAGAGGTATGGTGAGAGGAGGAGGCAGTGAGAAGAAATGAGGCCCAAAACGGTTTATAAAGGTTGAAAAACCAACCCTAACCACCCGGCGCGCAGGGCCATTAATGCCCTGCGTGAAAAATGATGAAGTGCAGGGGCGGCGATTTTCGCCGCCCTTGCAAAAAGAGTGTAGGGGCGGCGATTTTCACCGCCCTTGCAAAAAGAGTGCAGGGGCGGCAATTTTCGCCGCCCTTGCAGAAAAAGTGCATGGGCGGCGATTTTCGCCGCCCTTGCAGAAAGAGTGCAGGGGCGGCGATTTTCGCCGCCCTTGCAAAAAAAGATAAGGCAAGACGAAACTGACAAGTTTCGTAGGGGGTTGTTTTGCAAAAATGAGCAAAGCTCATTTTGGGAACAACAGGATGCAAAGTAGAAGTCCTTTAGACCAGAAATAGTTTATATAGTGTGATATTTATAAAGCCATAAAAACCTCTTTAAAATCACCATTAGCCAAGGGAAATATTGAGGCATGACATGTTCATTAAAGGTAAGTATTAATAACTTTTACTCATTTAATTTGGTATATATATACTTCACAAAGTAATATGATGAGTTTTTTACTCCTTGATTGGTTTATCTCTACATTTACTTGAGTATTGTTCTCTTTCCATGTTTTTTTTTATTTATTCAACTATCCCCCTTTGTGCCATAACCTTTAGTGAGCACTAGATTATATTTATTTTATGTATTGTAGTCCTATCCAGGGTTATTACATAATATCATTTTCTTAGAGATTTTGAAACCTTCTCCCTTGATGTTGTGTAGTAAGAGATCCCTCGATCAGGTTTAGTAGATCTGCATTGGTCATGTCCTAATATAAATGTATATGTAATAAGTTTTTTTGTAAGATTACCTTCTTCAAGATAGGAATTCACTAAGAAGGATAAGATGAATATTTCATCCTAATTCATTGAATATAGCCATTATCACCTTAGGTTACATATATTTTTCAGTGGTTGACCATCACACCACTTAATTTCTTATTATTTTATTATGTTACAAATATGTTTGATCTAGGTGACCCTTAATTGTCACTTCATTGCATGAAATGTCCATATTCTATTGTTGATAACTCTTTTCATTAAAATTTTTATATTATGTTTTACCCAATTTTTTATTTAACAATAAATATGTTCCACTAATAGGTGAAAAACATGATTAATATCAAAATAATAAAGATGAAAAACGGTTAACATTTCTTATTTTTGAAATTGATAAATATGGAAAATTTATTTTTATATAAAACACTAAGAAGAATTATACTTAGATAAAATCATGATTTTTTCCAACTATTTTAAATATATAAAAGTAGAAATTAAAAAAATACATGGTTGTGCATGTTCAAGATCAAAAACAACATCTAAAATAGTTTCTAGATAGGTCCACACTATCTAAAAAATAGTGTAAACCTTTAATGTATGTTGACAAAATAATTGTATGAGTTATCTATGACTTATGGATGATAAGAAAAAATAGAGTAAGTATAATTCTGATAGTGAAAATTTTAAAATATAATGTGAGGATATTGATGGATAGAACCACTTTAGGTGGATCAAACTACAAGCCACTTGAGTCCATTGAATGTGGAATTGTATGTGATTATTGTGATGAAAATATGACTATTACACCTTCAGTCATCATGTTTACTAAGTATGCTAAAATATTATGATTCAAATTATGCCACATAGAATTCACTATTATCCTTATTTTTTCTTTGAAACCCTAAGGCCACTTTGAAACCTTGAAACTTCTAAATTTTTTTGGGGAATTTTAATGGGTTTAGTTGAGACAAATAATCCCCTTGATTATTTACTAATACCTTCATATATAATACTTCAAATAAGTAAATTAATTATATGTAGTTATCCAACCTAAAGTGATTGAATAATTATGATCTTTAACTAAGTGTATACACTTAGAAAAATGGATTTGATACTTTAAAATGATATATATTGACTTGATTTGAGATGATTTAGATTTGGTTTATGACTATTTCTTGTGATTGATCTTGAATATGAAACTAATGGGTAATATTTTAGCAATGTGAACTAGTGCATAATCTAAGAACCCAATGATATCTAAGATTAGATAATGAATGAACTTTTATGTGTATTGATAGGAAAACCTTTTAACAATATATTTTATCAGAACTTATAAAATGATTGTGAAGAACTGAAGGAATAATTATAAATTTATAAACCACTCATTATTTATCATAAGGCATGGCCAATCTAGGTGGATAGGCCCATATTATATTATTTATCACAAGACATGGGAAATATAGGTGGATAAGCCCTTAGTGGTAGTCCTACTTGCCTAGCATAGGCTTATCCAAAAAAATAATGGGCATCTATCCTTGTATGGAGATAATATTATAGTAATAAGTATTTTAAGTAATTTACATGGAAAGTTTAATATAATAATGATGAAAAATAAAGGGTCAAGCCCACATATATATGAAAAGGATTAGAATAATGGTGAATAATGGTCATGTATTTTGGTATACATCATATGGTCTAAGACGTGTTAACAATTAGAATTCATGAGTATTTATGACTAGATTTATGTGTCTGCATATCATTTGATTTATCTTTGAATCTAGTTAGAGCCATAACCTATATCTTAGACATAGTATTTGGAACCTTATTACATTGATATTGAGTGTGTATTTCCATTTTATATAATTATGGCCATATAAAAACTATCTTTGTACCTTCTAAGTATACACAAGATCTATTATAATGACCTTTTATATCCTAGTCTATAGAGAGAATGGGGATTTATATTGGTCATCATAATATGTAAATACAATCTATTAAACTTTTCTTGAATTATATCCAACTATTTTTTGGTTTTTATTCATGTTTCAATATGTTTATTATTATAAATTTTGATCTGACAAGCACCTCTTGTCAAAATTCTTCATAATTTTCAATGATGTCTCCTCTTAGGATCCTTTTACAACCTACCACAATTGAATGAAACTCCTTATGATATAATTATTCTAGTTCATTTCCCATAGCTAAATATACCCATTATTATATTCCCACTCATGATGAGCCCCATGAGGATCCTAATGATGACACCTATAATGGTACTAGAGATCAAAAATATAGTCATTCCATTTATGATGACCCCTATGAGGATCTATTGTGCATGATGAAAATCATAGTATAGTTGTGATCTTTCCATTTATGATTATCCCATCTTTGACACTTATTATATGATTTAAAATAAATATCATGTTTTTACCATATATGATGATGATTACTATGATGTAGGTGAAAATCCTATCATGATAAAAAAAATTATCTATTATGATGACCTTCCCACTTATGAAGATAATAACATGATAGAGGATACCCTTTATTTCACTTATCAAATGGACAAAAAATCAATATAACTATTTTAAAATTCAAGATGAAAATTATTATGATGGAGGTGAATATCCTAATATGATATAATGCATTATTATTGATAACACTTATAACATTGACAAAAATCCCCATGACAGTTTTACCATTTCTCACATGATTTGTAGTGATCTACCCACCTATGATATTAATGATCATTATACTTGGGATGAATAAGATCCTATTATTAATGATTATTAAAACATAGAATAAGTACCCCTTATGATTTTACCATTTATAATAACCTTAAATTAAGTTTAAGTAATGATAAGCATGACTTAATAAATTCACACCCACCCTCTATCCTTCCCTTATAAATTTTTAGATGGATGGATAATTAAACTTTAGCTCACATTTAAGCTTATCCTATACAAGTAAATTGTTTCAATCCTCAACTTATGAATATCACATAGTTATAATTCCTATTTGAAATAAAATTATAGGTCATGTTGATCATGATCACATATCTTACAAAGTAAATTATACCTATACTATAGGTTTACTTTCAATTTCGAACTATTTCAAATTATGTAAATTTATACAATAACTTATTTCCAAGTGTTTTGGCCACACTAATACAATTTTATTACACTCATATAAATTTGACTATATCATCTAACCCCATAACATTCATGCACAAAAACTTATAAACAAATATAATGGCTATTACCCAAAATGTGCCAATGTAGTTCTAATTTATCCTCATGTTACATGTTAATACATCGACCATGACATAAAATGTGTTGATGTAATTCTTACTATTTCATCTAATTGAACTGACTATGACCCAAAAAGTGTCGATATAGTTATTTCTATTTTATCCAACTACACATACCAAGTCATAATAGTTTATGATATATTTATTGATATTTTATCCAACTACTCTTGGCATGACTCAACATCTATTGATATAGTTTTTTCCAATTTTATCCAAGTGAACTAGCCATGACCTAAAATGTGTTGATATATTAATTCCTACTTTATTAAAAATATAATATCCATGATCCATAATGTGCCAATAAAAATTTTCATATCCCACTATACTATATCATCCTACAAATTAATTATCCTAACATACTCTTAATATCTCTTCTCATTAATTATAATACCTTAGAATAACCAAACTATATCGATGACCATCCCATTTTATAGCCAATTATATTGGTCTGACCAATAAATTTGAATCTATTTCACACCTAAAAAACAATATCAACTAATAAAATATATTTAAACCTAATCTTATAAAAACATATTGTATAAACCCAATTGATACAATCATAATTAGTTCAAACTAACCTAACTATATTGGACAACCCAAAATAATTCATCCTAGTGATTTCACAACATATTGTATCAACCTAGATGATACCATACAACACAAATTTATAACATGTCCCAAAATGTTGATAGCTACCTATATGTCACATTCCTTAATATACCATAGATTTAAATAGATTCAACATCATTATTAAGCCTATTGATCTTGAGGTTAACTCTAGTCCACATATATCTTAAGGATTGGGGAATGTTATGATTCATATCCTTTTCTTATCATGTATATTGTGTAATCTTATGATGTCATCCCTTTTCTTCCTAAACATGTTGGGGATTCTTGTGATTCCTACTCATTTCTTATTTTTTCTTTTGGTACATATTTTGATTCCAATCCTTACCTTCATGAGAACTTTATGGAATATTGTGATACCCACCATCATTTTATCACTTTAATAATATTTCATGCTTATAATTATGAAACAATAAATAAAAATTAACACATTACAAACAAATACATTTAATTTCAAGAAACCTTCTAAGATAAATAAACTTGCATTTGGTGGATTTTAATGATGATGTGAGCTTTCATATTTTTTGTGGGAAAATAATTACATATTTCATATTAATCATTTATAATTTGAAACGTGATTTTAATTATTATATTTGGAATGTACAATTTTCATTATATATTGTGTTTATTCCATAATATTTATTCTACAACATTTTCTTTTTCAACATGATCTTTACTTTACAACTTTATGTTACATATTTCTAGTTGGCCATTGTTTCCTTCTTGGATATTTGGTATATATTTTTAATTATAAATAAAAGAGAGTTATTGGGTCCCTTACACCTTGAATTTATAAATATAGTTCTTAAAAAAAGGACCAATATGCCAAACTAGGAATACCAAAGTTCGTAAGGTTACATCAAGGAAATATCCTTATCAAAACCAAAACCCAAATTGCCTAAGGAAAAGTGTTTGAAAGTCTCCAAAAAAACATCAATATAAATTTTTTATTATTATAAGCTAACAAATAAAAAATTGTGGCAAAGAAAAACCTTTTCTACTAAAACCTAGTCTACCATAGTAGAGATAGAAAAGGCCAAAAAATAAAAATTAGAACATATCCATAAAAAAAAATTATGTTGTAGTAACAAAAGGCAAGCAATGGGTTTAGAATTAAGCATTTTATTATATGTTAACAAATACTTATATATTAATAAAACGAAATGATCTTATAGAAAGGTATTCCACAACAAATACCATAGTACTCCTCCTTAAACACTCTCAAAAGGGTCAACATCCACTATCACTTAAGTTTCCTTGGAAAATGACTTCCTAAAGTTTCTTATCAGTACACATTGATCTCATCCTACAACATATTTGGTAAACCATGAAATTTCTTTGATAAAAACTAACGAGAAAGGGTTATGTTCAATTCTATAACTAGTTAATAGGTCTACTACTTGGTTGAACTCTTGAAAAAAATGATGAAATATAATTTTTTCTCTCATTTTTAGGTCTACCTATTGAAATTTCAAATTGGCACCTTCTAATTTTGCATCACACATAGTGTCATCACTACATTTGGAAAACAATGTAAAGGTATATATTTATATTTATTTATTTACTTTCATTCTTAGTTTAATTTATTATATCATTTATTACTATGTTATTTTGGTGTTGTTATGTATATTTCACAAAGCACCATTCCACATTAGACTATAGTGACATGTGATGAGCTTTAGGTGGGATATATGTATAGACCTAATATTTCTGAATTTTATCACATTATTAATGGTTGATCTTGTAAGGGATTTTTAATGTATCAAATTTATAGAGTGCACATCATAAGGAGTGCACCATGAGTTAGGTAGGATTAGATCATGGTAATTTGTGATATATGTTCACATACTATTTATTCATACATTCATTACTATCAATATGACCTCATTTGAGTCTTTTCCCATCTACTTTACATTCAGGTTTTTAAGCCACTCTATATTCCTATTGTATAAGCTAGGATGATATAGTCGTATTCACACCTATGTTTCCATGTATTGTATCACCCTTGTTGATATAATTCTAAGTGTTGTCCTTCCTAGTTATATTGTATAATCCTATCCAATATAGTAATGTGTCAATTGATATCTATTCTAATTGTATCGACCCAAATGATACCCTTAAATTAGAGTTTAGAGTTAATTATGATTTTGGATATATATATATAAGGCTCATATTTTTATTTTAAAAAATATGAAAATACTAATATGATCTTATTGTCTCAAATTTATGCTCTTTAATAATAAAAAGAGGAGTTAGAGGCTTAGCGTTTTATTCTTGGAAGTCTAGTCTTTCTTAAATGTCTTTGAATCTAAATAAGAGGATTCATTTCAATGAAATGTTCTAGTCTTTGGAGTCCATAAATAAGTATATATGGGCATTATTATTTCCATTTGATATTTGAATCTTATAAAATATCTTTAAAAATATCTCCTAATCTAAGGGGTATATTGATGCACCAACAAGTAACCCTAAATGTATGCATCTATATCCCTATTATTTTCCATTCATTACTTACTAGATATATATGTTTTGTTTATTATTATATTAGATGCATGTTTGTTTGTCCCTACTTATGATCCTCCTTATAATGAAAAAGATGGTATAAATATAGGGTTTCTTATGTTATCCATTATCACCTTATGTTAAATTAATTATGAATTATTTATCATTATCCAGCTTAAGTTCTTATTAGTTTTGTATGTTACAAATATCTTCTATCTAGTTTACCCTTGTTGACTAGTTCATTCACATAGTATCCTTGTTATATCCTTGATACATACATTTTTACCATTGATATATCATTAAATTTGTCTTAAGGTCTAGTTATATCTATAACCTATATATTAGGCAAAGGATTTGAGACCATATATACTTTCTATTGAGTTTGGATTACCCTCTATTAGATCTATGACCACTTGGAACATTAGCTTTATACCATGAAATTATATTCAAGGTATATTATTATGAGAAATATTTGTATCCTAATATATAAAGAGAAAAAGGATTTTTATTGGTCATCATATCCCATGAATTCACATTGCTTGTGCATTTACATCCTAATTAAAATGGCAATCTATACATATGACCATGCGGTGCATAAAAGACTACACCTATACTTACACCATAATTATATGAAGAACTATTAATAGAATCCCTCATATTTTATGGGATTGAAATTATAAAATTTTAGGAAGAGTCTCAATATCCATTATGCTCTCAATTAGATTTGTGTTTCCTATTGTTTTTCCATCTTACATCATTATAAAACATTTCCTTGCCTTAATTCTTAGAATCCTCAATCAAATGAAACATTATTTTTTACCTATACATATTTATAGTTCCATCCTTGATGGGATTATGGAATATGACATATACATTTGTATACTACCTCCAATTAACATGACCCAATATCATGACCAATGAATTATCCACCTAGGGAAGACAATCAACCTCTATTACATCCTTGATCAAGAAGTTATAGATAAATACAAACAAATATACAACTATCCATTCAAATTGTCCCACATTATGCTCTTCCCTAAATCTCATTGCATAAAATTTCACACAAGATATTAAAAATACTAATTTGGAATCTAAGGCATAATGTTATTAAAAGCTACCAGTCCAATGTAAAATTATTTAGCAAATGTAATTCATAAGTAGATATGTATAGAATAGTATGACATATAATTAACTCTAAGTCAATGGCATACCCAAACATATTATATCTTATTTTTATTCTAGTTCTTCTACCTTGGAAGAATGTTATATCTAATTCATCCTCTACATAGGATGAGGATACTCGAAATTTCTAAAAATAATTCCATATGTTCTAGGATTATTAATAATTATATGATTTGGAATTTATTTTTACTAGAATAAGGACTTGGGCCATGTCACACCCATAATATCTAAGAATTGGGGTATGGTAAGTTAATATTTGCTATATATTTATAATTCTTTCTTAAAAATATGAAAGATCACCTTGAGTAAAAACATTTGGTTATTTTACTATCTCTTGTAGTTTAAATTCAACCATATTCCTAGACACTTTTGCATCCAACCCCACACTAGTTAAGATATGCATTTTATAATTAAATTTGTGGATAAAATTTTTATGCTTATCAATATGTGATGGAGATAATATTTTTTTAGTAGGAGGATTATATTTATAAAATTAGAGAAGTATATTATGTTTAATTGGTACTTTTAGCACATAATACATGAAATTATAATGACATTATGGTCAAGCTTGGGTGGAATTTTTATTTTAATAATTGGGATGATTACTACTAATATTGTAGTCACTAATAACCTGTACCAAAATATCTTCAATTCAAAATTATATTTTCATTTGAAGGATTATTAATCTTATTATTTTTTATAAATATGTGTCTCAAATAATAAAAATCATGATCTTAAAGAAGATATAACTTAGCTACATTGACAAAAAAACACTTTAAATTAAAACATACACATAGATCTCCCATCATCCATTTCATACTATTCATTTTTTCCTCACTAAATTGAGTAGTAAAAACATTATAAGATTTAATATGAGAGATAAATAATGCATTATAACACTCTAAATATTTTTGCTTATCAACAGCTATAATATTTGTAATTAGGGTCTATGGGACATCTTTATTAATACAATTTTATCCTATATTCTATGCTTAAATAAGGGTTTATTTACTTTATCTTGGATCTAATTTCTATCTTGAAATAAACCTTTCATTTATTTGAAAGGCCTATTTTTATTCTAAGGTCTAATTTGTGAGATTATTCATTTTTTACACCCTATATGAAAGGTATTTGAGAGAACTGATGGTTTTTTCAATATCTTCATCTATACTTGTAAATTTTTAAGTATATTCCTAATTACCATTAATTTCAATTCTCATTTTAAGGGATTTCAAATATTTCTAATGTTATTTTATATATTTGTTTCCATTCTATAATATTGTATCATGTTAACAATATTCTTTTCTCTCATATATAATATAAGTTTGGATTCAAAATCATCACATATATGATAACACAAATAATTTAATTTGGACTCATGTTTTTATGAACACTTAGAATCACCCTTACAAACCTATTATTATAATATTGGACAATATCTATGGAATGTTAGGTTTGTAATAAGGAACCTATAATTATTTTATCCCTATAATACATCTTGAAATATCATTTAAATTCATTATAAAATCAATGAATTGTGAAAGAAGATTCTTATAGAAATATATTGCACTCTCTTCTAATTTATGGATAAATGATTTCATTATAATGTCTCCATGTTATAATTCATATTCATCAATTAAATTAATAAAATATTTATTGTGTTCTTATATATAAATAAAACTATTCCATTTAAATTTAGGTAGTATTCTTCTTACAAAGTTGGGGAATGGATTAGAAAATACTGTTATGGTAGAGGAATAAAGTTAAACATATATTTATATTTATATGGGAGGAGGGGGTGATATTGGGTTTTAGATATGCAAAAGAAGACTGATATTCTTTGGATTCATGTTCTAATTATTATTTTATTATCTATTCCATAACATTTTTTGATTATTCATCCTAGTAGCACGTGACTGGTAAAAACCCTCTAGGTACTCTATTATAAATCTTGTTTCCATATTAAAAATATTTTTAAACTAAACTAAAAGGGTAATATAATTCATACAGACTCCTCTTCTTGACAATAATTATGTATTAAGAGGCAAAATATTGAGATCCTCTTTGATTTTCAAATAAAGGAGACATATACACGCTATGATACTTAGAATGAAAAATATCATAGGATTTTTTTCCAATGCCTCTTTTGTCTAACATTATATTTTAAATTATATAAATCTTAAAAATACCACTAACTTTATTCAACCTCTTTTGTCCTTTTTCTCTTAGGATTCCTATAAGGACCTAATCTATTTTGTGTAGTAAATACAATTTGAGTAGAATAATTTCAATGAATACTTGGTGTTCCAATGAGCCTTTAAAAAGATGAATTATAATTTTAATCATTATTTTTTTATTAGGGAATTATATTCCCAACTTTTTTATAGGATCCACCTAAAACATGAATGAAGACCCTCTAGTTTAACTAGTTGGCCAATCAACATGAGAAAATGATTGTGAATAATCACAATCAATGTATAAAATTTTGAATTATTATCTAATCTACTGATAATTTTAAATAAAATATAAATTTACACCTATAAAATTTCTATCATCTTCAAAGTTTAAAATAATAGATCTATTTAACAATACATGTTTAAAATATTCAAGACATTACTCATTGACAAATATTTAACACTAAAGCTCACTTAAAAATATCTTTGGCAACAATGAAATTTAATTATTATTTCATAATCAACCACTCTTTTTATTTATTTCATTACAATTATAATATTTTTTTATTTCTTTGGATATAAGTATACTAAATGATAAGGAAATATCATGGTCCTAAGGCATGGTTTTATCTTCTCACTTTATCATATGTTAAAATTAGGAGGGATTCGTTTGTAGTCCTTATGGTCACTAACCACATAGATCCCATTTTATGTCACTAACCACATGAACATACATTTGCAGTATGGCTATTAAGTTAGGATCATACAATAAAATATGTAAATATAAGACATATATAATAAAAAATAGATCAAGTATTATTATAAATAACTAAGATGAATAAATTCATTACATTCACATGAAGATTTCATGAAAATATCACATATCTTTACAAAATATTATAGCATATTTCCATAAAACATAAAATAATAGAGTGATTTATAAATATTGATCTAAATATTTGAAAAATATTATAACATATTTCCATAAGAATTAAAATAATAGAGTAATGTATACATCTTGATCTAAATCTTGAGGCCAATGCCTTAACAATCCATTAAACATTACACACTAAGACAATATCACTTTTACATGTCATATCAAGAATAGTCAATTACAAATTTACACAAATTTTAAAATAAAATCACATATCATTTATGAAAAAAAATAATTCATACCCAAAACTTTTCATTAATCACCAAAGGAAATACAAAAATAGATCATGAGATGATATGCAAAAATATAATTATATCATAAGATAATAATATACATAATCTTAAATTAGATCATGGAGAATAATAAGTGGCTCCTTACTTTAATGCAATGTCACATTACACATGAAGATATTAAAATTAGATTCTTGTCCATACATCCTTTAGGACCTAAATTTTATATCATATTTAATCTATTCTAACCAAAAAATAAATGACAATGTCAAAGGACATCATACTTGGATAAGAGATGTGTGAATTGTAGCATAATGCAATGGGAAAATACACTTCAGAGTAAAATCATAACTAGAATTTTGTTTTAAATATCATTTTATAATATATGTCCTTTATTTTTATAACTTTTATAGATAATTAAATATTTATTTTAAGGTACATGAAAACTATGCTTCAAATAATATTTGAATTATACTTATATTATTTTATATGACTTGGAAAATGTATGCAAAAATTGATACTTAATGTGGATATGCACATTATTCTATGTGCATGTAATATAATAGTGCATAAAATTCACATATGTATATAAATAATTGTGACATGAAAACCTAATCTCATATGCAATAGTATAACTATTTAGAATAACAAGATTTAACATGCCTATTCAAATCACACCTAATCAGCTTTCTTTCATATAAACTCATATTATTTTTTATCCTTTTGAAATTTGATGACAATTTAAATCCATTATTATTGAATTGGGAGTTTTACCATAACACTTATGTTGAACTCATTCACATTACCTTACTAGTGTTTATATTTGACTACCTATGTATTTTATAGATATATCTACTTTGATCTTTAATTTTATTATCCATTTGAAATAAGTGTTAAAATTATACAATGAATGTATATGAGTTTTATAGATATCATTATTGAATATTTTGATTATAATTGTCACATTCTTGCTCCAATTTCAATAATTATTAAGTGGGTAGATACATTAAATTTATTTTGTAATCCATTATGGATGACATAATTCAAGATATCCACCTTAATTTTAACCATGATGGTTGACTATTTAATATGAGAATATAACCTTCTCAATTAATTTAAATTGGTTAATAAGTTAAAAATATTATTTTTCAATTATTTAGTCAATGGATATCATTTATTTTCCGCTTGTTCATCTTTAATATACACTACCCTAACATTAAACTAGTTTAAATATTTTAATATTTCAAACCAATATAATTTAAATACATTAAATTCAACTAATTTTTCATCACTTTGAGTCTTAATATTTTTTTCCTTTTAACTTTATTCTCAAAGATGATCTACTAATAAATCTATATTTTTCATCTTAGGATTCATAAAGTCAAATATTATTATTTTGAGGTGGGTATTTAATCTTCTCTCTCATCCTAGAGAGACTTATTTTAATTTTTGAATTATTTTTTAGCCTTTAGGGCCTTCTACAAATTATCTTTTAATGTTTGAATCTCATTTTTTTCTTATTATACTTCCATAGTGGCCATGATTGGTTTTGTTATCTTCTCTATGGATATAAGTCTAATCCTTTATATTTTAGGAGCACCACTATTAAATTGAGGAGATGGGAGTGCTAATGGTGATATTTTTAATTTTTGCATTTGATTCTTGGTTTTTTTTAATTTTGGCTTGAATTTCATATTTTCTTTTTAAAAAACTCCTCTAAAATTGAAATTTCCATCCTCAATATGGTATTCTCATCAAAAGTATTTTTAAATTGATCCTTTAGTTTACTATCATGGTAATTAGATCCAACATTGTCCCATGCTACTTTGGATGAGTCTTTAGTACCCATATCTCCCATATTGAGGACTATTAACTACCCTCTAAAATATTTAAAAATACATTGATTTTTTGGTTGATTATGAGGTGGGGATATAGTCTATACAACCAATGTATTCATGTCCAATTTAAATTACTTTATATGAAATTACTTGGTAGTTTGATCATATATCATTAAATTATGTCTAAATAATTTCATAATATTATAATATTACATCATTTCATATAATACCATTGGTTATGCACTATCATATATAGGTAATAAAAAGCAACCACTATTATTAACAATATCCCTTTCTTGATTAGGGGTAAGATTGTCTTAAATGATCCCTTCCTAAGGGTTGGAGGTGAATGGTTTAAAACTATATTATATTATACCTTAATGGTCTAGGTTAGATTATTATTTTTATTAAATAATAGGATATTTTACTTTATAATACTAATTGGCATAGGTAATAATAAAAGTTTAAAATTATTTCTTTTTAGTGAATTCATAGTCACTAAGAAATATATTATGGTGTGCAATTTGTTGATCATATATTTGAATCCATTTTACATAATTTCATGATTTTTATTTATTTATTCTTACCATATTTAATTCTCTTTTGGATATTATAGGACACATGATCTATTTTTTCCCCCATAGTATTAGAAATGATAACCTAGGTTTCAGTATATTTTTATTAAAATGAATTGTTGACATATTATTATTATTATAATGGAATCCTAATACTCATGTCAATATCACTCTCATGTACTATTCCATTCCCTTCCTTACTATGAGTTATTGGTGTCTCTTCATGTGTATCTTAAGGTGTGTGTTTTATAAGATCTTAGCTAGTTTCTATATACATAATATTTTTAAAATTTATTAGTTATTAATGATTTATCTCTTATGAGAACCCATAAAATCTCAATATGTATCATTGCATGCCTTGAAGGGTGTACCAAGAAAGTATTGGAAGACCTTTGGTGCTTCATAGGATTCTTGGCCACTCTACCACCACCTAAAACCAATACAAGATACTCTTATCTAATTCCATAAGCATTTAAACCTCGCTTGTACACTCTTTTAAGTAATTCAACACCCAAAATATCCACTACCTAAGTAAATACCCATTTTTACCACTTTTCCTATTACATCAATCAATTTGACACTATTCTAGGTTTAACACACATTATGAAACTTTATGAACTTGATATGACATAGTTTGAGACCTAACTACTCTATTTCCCACCTAACAAATTAACTAGGCCAATTACATCAGCTAAATTCCAAGGAGGATTTAGGGGAAATCCATGATATAAATACCCCATCAACTTCATTTATAAAAAGAGGATCATTTAATTACACATCATTACTACTCACAACTCTACTTATACATTCAATATAAGGTTTTATTGCTTAGGTTTTTTCCTTTAAGAAGTATCACTTATCTTATGGAGGTCTTGGATGCATAAGATAAGTCTTATATACTATATCTAATTTGTCCTTGTGATCCTTTCAAGACATAACAACCTCTTATAAATAACCATTGGCCAAGGGAGAGATTGAGGCATAATTGGTTGACTTAAAAAAGGTAAGTATATTCCTAGCCCTTCATATTTAGATAAGTATATGTTGTATAACTAATGGATTGAATTGTATCTCTCCTTATTTAGATCATTTATATGTTATATTAGATATAACTATCTTTAAATGTTTATTATCTTCCCCATCTATGCCATAATATTTTATGAGCACTAGATTATCTTGCATATTCATTTACTAGACTATATTTAATGTTTATTTAGTAGTTTAGATTTATTATTATTATTAGAATATTAATACCTAGCTAGGGTTATCACAAAATGAAATTTGAGTAGAGGCCTTGTAAACCCTTCCTTTACCATTGTGTGATAAGATATACCTTAGTGTAGGTTTAGCAGATCCATAATTTTTCATGACTTTTCTATAGATTTATTACCCAATAAACTTCTTAGTTTATTACCTTATTTGATCTTTAATATTATTGAGTATGACAAGTTATATATCTTTCTAGTTTCACTTGCATACATTCTAGTGAACTCTATGTGAACCTAACCCTTTCATATTTTTAATTTTTATTTATAGACAACTAGACCAAGATTATTGACCTAATTTAACACTATGTGTGGACGTATTCACACTTCATCAACCCTATCAACCTAGTTTGGCTATGTGTAGGTTTTTTAATCTTTAAAGACCTGGTCAACCTAGTTAGATCATGTTTTTTTAGGTTTTCCAACTGATTCAAGTATTTCAAACCTATTTGGATTTCTATGCATGGAATTTCTTGTACCAAAAACTAGATTGATCTATTTGACATAGTTTCCTTTCATCCTTTAACACTTAAATTGAATCAATATATTTGAATATTTTATTTTCTAAATATTTCATTTTATAACTAGGTCAATCAAATTAACATAGTTGTATATTTATAATCATTTACCAACTTTATTTATATTAAGTTGAATGGAATTATTCTATCTAAATATGTTGTCTTCTCCCTTTGTAGGTTCAAATTTTCATGTAGACAACACAACTTAAAATAAAAATTCAAACTCATCAAGAAAAATACTATATCAATGTCGTCAACTCTATATTACCTATTAGATTCACTCGAACTAGATCAATAATTTTTATTTTTCAAGTTTTAAGTAAATTTATTTTCCAGCTCTTTTTATAAAATTAAATTTTAGTACTATATTATAATTTATTTAGTTCTATAAAAATGTACCTGTACAATCAACTAGGTTAACCAACTTGACTTAGTTATGTATTATTTTCTACCTAAAAAACTAAGTTGACTTTCTCAACTATATCCATTTTGGCCAATGCTCACTTGGCTATTTACAAGGATCCCCTTCTTAACCATCAATATAAAACTAATCAACCTCCTACTACCAACAATGTCACAAGTTTTATCAACTTGTATGCACACAAAATTTACATGGTGTAACACTTCCAATAAAAATGCAATTATGATTCAATGACCTCTTATTTTGTGATCCATAGGGAACTTTCTAGTTATTTTCCCTCCCTTTACATTCATATTCCTCTATTGACCCATTTTGATCCCCTTTGTTTTAACTCTTATGGATTATTTTTACCTTGTTTCAAAAACTAACTATGCACGATAGAAATTCCATACTAGATGATGAAACTACCTCCTTCCATTATGAAACCACCAATTATTTTATATAACCACTATGATGGTTTTACAAATTAAGTGGTGGTTTTGAAGTGAAGCATTTTTTATGCATTAAAAAAATGTTGGTTGTGTAATGATAAGTAGTGGTTTTGTCATCTTAAGTGGTGATTCTTAAACCACCCCTGCATTAAGTAGTGGTTCTATCATAATGTAAAGTCCCTCTAAATTAACTCTTTTAACACTGATTTTGATGTATTTTCATGATAAATGTAATGTTTCTTCTTTTAATCACATTGTGTTTACCTCCAATCAGGATTATCTTACTCCCTCTTCTATTTTTGGTTGACTTTAGTTCCTCATAAGTTGAATTCACCATTAGACTTAGTTTAAATCCTCCATGAAAGATCTCATCTCTTTCTACAAGAAGGCCAATTTTGGATTGATTTCATTTCCAAAAATTTGCATTAGAAGTTTTTATTATGAAGATTTTGTATTCATAACCTTACTACAATTTCCTAAATATACAACCTCTTTGTTTTTGAGTTGACTACGTAGCTGCAAGTGAAGAAGTGCTCTTAGTGAAACCAAAGCAGACTTTGTAAGCTAAGACATTAGTTAACTTAAATTTAGCTTCCCTTAATGTGTGGTTGTGTCTCCTCTTTTCCCACATTACTCTAGATATTGTGCATCCTCCAACTAGATAGTTTATAGAATTTATAGAGGAGCATACATATCTAACATATTGAGGATTATTCTATAAATACATCATATACACTTCAACTAATTTATGCCTTAATTAGGTTGGATTTATCTTGATTTATAGTATTTTTTTCTCTATTAAATTAGATTTAGTGTAGTTTTTTGTTGTGATAGACTAGTTTAAATAATTATAAAAAGATCAAATTTGATAGGAATAAATATCTATTTCTTTTTTTTGTATTTGTTACAAAAAGATATAGTTATCTCTTTATTTTATGTTTGCATCATAGTAGATTATCTTTATTCAAATTATTAATACATTTCATAAATAATTATATGAAAAATCATAGTATATATTAAATTTATTTCCAGCCAAGATAACATTTCATTTTAAATATCCAAACAAGTCTCTTGCACAAAAAGCAGTCATTTAGGTAATCATAAAAACATAGATAACCATAGGTGCATACACAATGGTAGTATATTTTTTATTTTATTTATTTTGAAGATTTAAAAGTATGATAATTTCCATCTTTTAAAATATAAAATTATAAATTACATATGTTATTTCCATTTATCAATTCATTCAAAAAATCTTGTTCTTAGTGAACTAGGGAAGTTGAAAAGCTAGTTTGGTTTGTTTGTGCACATATAAAACCAAAAGAAACTATTATAATATTTATAATTTATATAATATTTATTAAAACATTAATTTAAAATTTATATTTAATTTACGCATTTAGTCCACTCATACAAGACAATCAAAATAGATAAAAACATAGTTATCTAGTTCACATATAAACAAAAGCTATGAAAATGTTGCATTCTGCATAATAGTATAGTTTATTTCTCTCTCTCCTTACATGTATATCAAATTATAAAAGGATAAGAAAAAATAGTTTTTATTTTTTTTTAATTTAAGATTTTACATTATTTTACTTTCATCATATAATTTTTATCAAACAAGGAATTTACTTCCATATAATGAAGAAAAGCAAAAAAATAATAAAAAATTAACAAAAATAGTGTCAAAAAGCCTTGCCAACACATGGAAGAAAACACATCCCATCCAAGACATGGCCATCCACATAAGCATGACATACAAATCCTTTTCCATTTGTATAATAATACATTACAAAGCCTTGCTTCAACATTCTAGTAAGGAAACATTTACAAGCCATTGCCTGAATAGACTCATATACTTTTTGTTGGATTTTGTATAGTCTCCTTTGGATGACCCTTCCCAAGACACTAGATCTTGTTTGACATGGTCTATTCTCTAGGGTTATATAACTTAGTCCCACCTTTATAATTTGATATTGATAATGATTTTAGATGTGAGGTCTTCTGATCCATTCTCATTCCTCATCTCATTGTAGACTCCTTAGCTACATTAGAAGAATGAAAATGCAACTCCAATCCACTTATCATTATTCTCCCATGGAAAAAAGGATGTAAACATAACATCATCCAATCTTAGCCTCTCATATACCTCTCTTTCTCCTCAAGTATAGTCTCATCTTATATTATTTTTACTTACTGGATGGCATTGATCAGGCAGAGTCAACCCAATAGAGTATAAATTTTCCCATGAGTCATACAACCTAATCTGCCTCATTTACACTATCCTAATATTAAATACAAAAGGACCTTAGAGATATGTTTTATTTGAGATTGATGCTCTTGATGAGCATTGAGATGCCATAGAGGTTTTTTGGTTTCATCACAATAACTTTTTAACACCACATATCCCAAATCTCATTTTACCAAATAACTAACCAAACCCATAACCCATCCATTACATCAGTTTCTTAGGCTAGACCTCAGGGAGTTGAGTGCATAGTTTAGCATGTATTATTCATGTGCATATAAAATAGAGAACCCAACTTGAAGGACTTTATTATTTTTGTACCACTTTATTCTTTTTCTCCTTTTAAATCTATATCTTCTTTCCTTTCAATTATTCCATAGGTATCCATATACCCCAAAAAAATGTATAGATAGGATATTTGCATATTTCTTGACCTAGTGGGATATAAGAAAGCTAACTTAGCTCAATATATCATTCATTAATTAGTTACAACAATCTAACCTTTGAAATTAACATAGATTATGAACCCTATGATTATTTTATCCCCAATACTCAAACATAGAGTAGGATTGTCATTCAAGAGATACATGATGTATCTAAAACTACAAGCAACTACCTTGACTCAAACACCATGAGAATTATGGATGGAGGTATGTGTTGATGGTTAAAATTGTGCTTTGATTTTAACACCAACAATGGGAAGTTTCAAGAATGTGGGACTTGCAACTTGAAATGACCTCCAAATTTTTAAGAAGCTGGTCTCCTCTTTATCTTGAGTGTTGGGAGGAAAAGGATAGGAAATTAAACAAAAACACAAATGTAAAGAAAGAAAATCTAACTATGGCGATGCACCTAAATGTAATTTGACCCTTAACTATAAGCACAGTGAAACTATATGTAAGATTCAATTACATTGAAGAGTGAACAAGGCATGATCAATGTAAAAGATAGAAACAATAGAAATAGAGGCTCACAACTTAGACTATTTTTGCAATGACATAGAAAACATCAACAAAGGCACAATTTTTAGTCTTCTTATTAATTCTCCAGTCACATAAAAGGCACAAAAACATGTACAGTTACATAAACTTTCTAACTCAAGAAAATAAAACAAAAGCAAATGATATTCCTGATCATAGCTCTAAAAGTCTAAAACTCTTGACAATAGTCTCTCACAAAAAATTCTCTCCAATCTTCAGATGATGATCTATAATGATCTCTGCACCACTCTTTATAGAATCAAATTCACTCCAGATTGTCTACATGTTCCCAATATAATGGCCCAACTAAAACTCTAACTGAACTGGAAGTGTCTAACTGAAGATATTTCTTAGATTCTGAAACATTCTATCTTCCTACAGTTCATTAGCTGAACAGATACACAGGATGCTCCCTTTTATTAAACAGAAGAGGACACTTAGATGATTTACCCTATTTTACTTTAAAACCTTCTTGTTATTTAGGAAACACTATAAAATGACACTTGGCAGCTTCTGCAGCACTTACTGAAGACACATGACATGTTCTGCATAACCTATACTCTTACTGTGTCTTTGCTTAGAAGTGTTTGGTCTTTGACATCTGTCACCATCCACTTCTCCCAAAACTTAAACAACTTCTATAGAAAATGGGACCTAAATCAATTCTCGCCTGAGCAATTTCAAAAATGGAATAGGGACATGTGGCACCTTCTACTTATTCTTAACAAAGGACACGTGGTGATCTCTACTACCTTTAACTACCTTTTGAGAAACCTTGGAAGGTGACACGTGTCTATCTCTATGTTGCCCTATCTATACTATAGAAATAATCAAGCCTCATTTCATAGTTACATGGATGGTGACACTTGGTGGCTTCCACTTGCCTCAAAACAAAAACTTGGGACCCACCGTAGTATTTACTTGTCAATGAAACAAAATGAAGATAATTCAAAGGTTGACATGTGGTGGCTTCCACTTTCTTCATCTAGGGATATGTTGCATCTTCCATTAATTTTATAAAAGCACATTGAAACCTTTCATTATTGTGCCACCTGTTACCTTCTGCTTGATGCTGATACTTAGCTTATTGAAACCTTTCACTCAAAAGAGATTTGAAACATGGATACTGACACTTGTCATGTTCCACTAAGTTACTATGAGACACATGGCATGTCCCAACTAACTTCTAGAAATTATGAAAGGTGCCTCGATTCATGAAACTTGGTAGCTTTCACTTGATTTTGACACTTAGATAAAAATGAGGCAAAAAGAAATTCAAGCCCATGCTCTGAGTCAACACTTTGCCATCTCGAACCAAAGTGTGCAGGGACAAAATTTTGTAGTGCGCAACTAAAAATCAAAATAAAATGTAGAGTATTTTTTACTCTACAGTTATTGGTGACCCAAACAACTTTTGAGCTTGTTCAAAAATAAATTGCAACTCCCACTTGATCAAAATGACAAAAAATCATAACTTCAACAATGTTGTTTGATAGGTAGACTAATCATCGTCAGATAACCCCTACTTATTCTATAATTCATTGAAGGCTAAATCAAGGTTGATAATATCCTTGTGTGAAAAATTCTACAAAATCTGAACTATAGCCTTTAATTTGAATTCAAGCTAGGAGATAGGAATCAAAACAGCTTCTACTTTAGGTACTGATGATGCATCCCTTAAATCTTAAAAATTGCCTGATCATTTTGCTTGGCCAACAACAAAGGTTGAATTTTATCAATCATTAACATAGTGTTGTCATCAAAAAATGGAGAAGGAAGACTTTATTGCACTGTCTTTAATGTGTTGTTTCATTTCACTGATTCCTTCTTTCATTACATCAAGAAGCTCTCTGTAATTAATGGCTATAGAGTTGCAGTTGAGAACCTCATTCAATCACTTAGCAGTGACCATTCTGTCATTAATTCTTGCTGCTGACAATGTTCCATCTATTGCATCATAAAGCTTTTGCAGCAACATCCTAGAATCCAAAACTCTCCCAAAAATAGTAGCCAGAGTGTCTTCAACAGATTTCTCCACCTTTTTGCACAATTTTTGAGCATTTAGTAGGAAACTGAGAGAATGCTTGAGCTGAATAATCTTTGAAGAGATTATTTTCCACATTGATTCATAAAGCCCCTTCACCAAATTTAACACTCCTACATTCTTTGGCCTTTTGGCTAGCTCCAGTGTCAATTGTTCTACTCTTTGTTGCTCAGCTTGAAATTAGGCTTATATAGCCATGGTATTATTTTGTTCATTTAGTAGCTTTTGTTGCAATTGGGTAACCTATAGCAGGTTGTCCTCACATTTTTCTTGTAATGCTACTTTTTCTCACCTTAGGGTTGTCACTGCATCCTTTACCTACATTATCCCTACTTTTAAGGAATCATTTTGGGCCTAGATCACCTAGTGAGTCTGAAGAGAAATAGTATCTTGCAACTATTTATTTAGACTCTCTATTTCATTATCTTTTCTATTAATTTCTGTGGTCGAACTACTACATCTTGCCTTCTCTTTGGCTAGATCAGCCTCCATCTTCTATAACTTTTGTGATGTTTTCAGTGTCATTGCAATAATAGTCTAAGCTATGAGCCTCTATTTCTATTATTTCTATCTTTTACATTGATCATGCCTTGTTCACTCTTTAACGTAATTGAATCTTACATATAGTTTCACTGTGCTTACAATTAAGGGTCAAATTACATTCAGGTGCATCACCATAGTTATATTTTCTTTCTTTACATTTGAGTTTCTATTTAATTTCCTATCCCTTTCCTCCCAACACTCGAGATAAAGAAGGGACTAGCTTCTTAAAAATCTAGAGGTCATTTAAAGTTGCATGTCCCACATTTTTGAAACTTCCCATTGTTGGTGTTAGAAGCAAAGCATAATTTTAACCATCAACAGTTTTTGGCATGCCTAGTGGGACAATCTCTAGGTGTATGAGCATTATTACAAGGACAAAACCAAGCATTGGTGTTGTCTGCATAATTATTCTACCCTTGAACAATCTCCTTCCACATTCTTGAAACTTCCCATTATTGGTGTTAGAAGCAAAGTGCAATTTTAACCATCAACAGTATGGTTACCCCTCATATAGACACATGACCATCCACTAGTTTATAATGCCCATATGAAAAAAACATTACCAGTTATGATCACTACCTAAGAAGGATCCATATTTTATAAAATGAGGTCAACCACATGAAAGATAATAAATTTCTACCCAATAAGAATCTAGATACCTCTAACCCATTAACATCAACCATGAAAACCACTTTTTAGGTTACCACATCAAACCAACCTCTTTTAATTTCCCCATCACATGTATCTACCCCTTATAGTAGATACCCATGGGGCCAATGCCAACACCCACCCATATCAAATCATCATCAACCTAATGGGTCACATCCATGACCTAAAAAGTAATCATCAAACACTCAATCAAATATTGGGTTTAAACCCTTGTATGCCATCTCACCCTATTCCTCTTCCATTCAAATGATGACTTGCCCAACATCAAAATAATAAATGTACATGATTACACCAATATAAGAGAATGTACCACCATAAAACCATGTTTCTCACCAGCCACTTAGGGAAATCCTCACTCATAGGGTCCTTATCCTCAACACATCAAAAATCTATTCATCTTACCAAGTACCCATTCAAGGTTCTCAAGGAGTGTATACATGCATATTCCACCATTCTAAAATAATGTGGTAGAAAGTAATCTAATATTCTTTGCACCTCCAAGATATGTGCCTCCCACATAAAATCCCCCTCTATAGGTAGGTTATGTCCCACTCTATGCAACATTAGGATACACAAAACCTACATTAAAACCACCACAAAGAATGACACACACTCCACCTTTAGAGGCCATGATGCCTCCAGTGTCTCACAATATCCCTCTATATTTCCATATATATTCAAAATTTACTTAGATAAATATTTTTTAGCCTACTCCATATGGCCTTGTCAAGCATATTCTATTCCTTCCATTGGCTACTAGGATAACTTGTATGCAACTTTGCCTCCTCATTCTAGTCTCACTATAATGATGATTGTATTAAAGGGACCTATGTTTAATATCTCAAATATCCCCTTGATTCCATTATATAGGGCATTATTCTTCTATGTCCCTTACAAGACCCCCCCAAGTTTGAAGGAGAAGGGGATCCCAATACACATGTGAAATCCTATGACATTTCCATTAGGGAACTCTTACCTTGTGATATATTAGTATTAAATATATTTCCTAAGACTCTTGAGGGGATAACATCAGACTGGTAATACAACCTCTTTGAGGTATCCATACACTATTTCCACCAACTTATGGCTAAACTCATCAAATCATTTAACATGAATAAGATATTAAAGATTGGTATATATGAGTTATTACATATAATGTAAGAATACAAGTTGGATAACCATTTCATTATAATATGGTGTTAGGTCTTATAATCCATTACTAATACACATAACATGGATCAATGAGAATTATATGATATATTACTCCATTCCATTAACAAGGAAATGATGGAAGATGTTTATAAGTTCCTATATCACTTATATAAAGAACCTCTTAAGTGTTCCCTACATATTGTATAGGTGACCATTAATAATGGTCAACATACTTGTGGGAATAATAGGCATATTGTCACCCCAAATGAGAATAATGGGGGGTCACAAAATGTGAGCCCAAATAATGAAAACAACTAAGGTCCAAAGATACTGAATTAAAATAGGAAGGTAACCACTAATGGTGTTAGTGATCAAATAATTAAAACCCTACAAATAATAATGAATATCAATGTATAAATAACACCAATGACTCTTAAAATTTAGGGTTTAAGAACCAAGATCCCCTTCCTTCCATTCATGCAGTTGATTTGAACTAACCACCACCTCATAATGCACAATATCAAAATCATAACTAAAATGAGTACCAACCAAATTAACAATACCCCTAATTCCATAATCAAAGTTAATACCTAAGAAATAACTAATAATGGTTCAGGAAACAAGGACAAAATATGAGACCTAGGGAATATGATCCCAATGTGCACAATATTTTCCATAAGGTCATAGGTCATGACACTTAGAGTTGTAGAGAATATAATAAATTCATACAAAGACTCATGGAAGACCAAGACAAACATTCATAGACATGTTACTAAGAATCAACAACATAAATTCTCAAACCTCCTCAAATTATCTTATTATTGTATACAACCATAACCTATAAACCTATCATAACCTTTTCTCAAACCATCAAACATACCTTACTCAAAATTAGTATTATGGTAGCCCATAGGGTCACCCCATTAAACACATCCAAGCCATAGTATTAGGAACTAATAACCTTGAGACTTTCACCTTTGGAACTACCAAACCTAATATAGCTCCTTATTTTGGAGTGAAAGATAAAATGAGGATGATAGGAGTTGTGTAATCAGTGGTAGAAGAAGAAGAAAAAACTTTTACTTATAACTGGGAGTACCAACCCATGGCCCTTCACCATTTTAACATATTGAAAATAAAGTCAATGCCTAAGCCATGGGAATCTAAGAACTAATATCTAATATTATTAAAATATTATCTCACATTTCATTGCTAGACTTACTCAAAAACTCTATCACTCATCACTCTACCTTTCTCGACACCCTATGAATAGGACATTTATCTAGTGTCACCCCTTCCCAACAAGCTTAGATTAACCACATCAACTTGGACACATTTTCACCTAGTTAAGACTCATGGAATGCTAATTATTTCTTTGATTTATGAAATCTTCCCCCTAATTTTAAAATGGTAAGGAGGGGAGATATATCCTTATTTATACATTTATGGACATATAAAAACTAAATGAAGAGATGCATGGTTGATGATAGAGTGACTATTAACATCATCCCCTTCTTATAAAAAAACTTGGGTAATAAGAAACTAACTATTTTATGACATGTAACACACTATGAGTTATGAAAGTCTCAAATCCACTTCCATAAGGGCTATCATACTCCTGGTCACCTTAGTTTCCAAGATGGTACTAACATAGTTATACATCATATTCAAAGACACCAATTATAATACGATCTTGGGAAGGCCCTCGATATATAGAATGAATGTTTTTCCTTTCACCTTATTCTATAAAATATAATTCTCTCACCTAAGAAAGGTTTTCATATCCCAATGAGACCCTAAAAACCTTTGATATGTTACAAGAAACCATGTAAAGATATCGTAGGCTACAAATCATTCACCACTTACCTACCAATGGGGTCATCAAGTCCCCAATTTTTTTTGATGTTATTAGATACTTGAAACCCAAAGTGATCATCTCAAATTAAAGGAAAGAAATACCTTTGGATTTATCAAAGGATAAGTGAAACAAAAATATATAACCATAACTAAAAGGATAATAGACTCAGATCTATAAATTTTAATCATGTTTACTATTGAAACCTTTAGTTTCTTGAATAAGGACACTCCCCTAGTCATCCCATTTGATCCACAAGGATTGGGAACCTCTATTCTCCATGGGTCTCAGGGACAATAGCCCCAAGAGGTTTTAGATAGACTACTAGACATTTACATGGTAGAGGTGCTTAGGATAAAATAATCCACCCTTAAAAAATGCCATATTAACAGTTATCACCATGACCAACCAAAATCTAATCATATAGTAAGAAGACATAATCCACATCTCACCCTTATTATTTTGGAGCCACTTCAGCGTATACTTATAGATCATACTATGACTAGTCCATATCAAATTTCTAGTGTTTGTGACTCATCAATATTGTCTTTCTAGAAAGATTATCAATTATCCTTTGACTTGTACCTAGTCTTGTTCCTAATCATATAAAAATTCCATCGATAATAATTCGGGTCACTCCCTCTCCTTGGACTATCTCAATGCTCAGGGAGAATATTCATACCCTAACTATGGGGAAAACTAAAATAGACATTAGGACTCATGATTACCCATAGATTTTGAAGAATGGACATCTCTTTCCCATTACAAAATAAGAGGATCCTAAAAGGTCACTCATTGGATTCCTACAATCCTTACCACATATAATGATAAAATAAATAGTACTATCCATGTCATACCTACAATATTTCAAGTTGCATATCTATGTCCTAATGCCTCCATCAATAAGGATTATAATTAAATTGGCATACTCACTACACCTAGTTTAAACCCTAAATATGTTGGCATAATTCTAACTCTAAGGTAAAATTTAATTAGCCCTCCATACCTCCATAATCCTTTCCATCTTCCTCACATAGGATGGAAACCCAATATCTTCCATAGCATCAAAATTAGGGACCCCAAAAGGGATTACCTAATATTGTAATTATTTATATAGTCAAAATTTTAGAGGACTAAGAAAACTTACCTTATAAATTCCCTCCTTATATGCATGATTAGTGCATTTTCCACTAAGATGGAAGTAAATGCCATCTAAGAATTGGGCAAAGAGTCATTCTCATTTATCCCAAAGATAAAATCATGCCTTTTGGATTCAAATTCAACTTCAATTTTATAAAAAATGGATTTTAATATGAATCTATACTACTTGGCATTCTCATTGCAAAAAAACTAGGCATCCAAAACCTAAGGATCTAGGGATATTCATATCTCATTGCGAATGAAGTTTCTAAAGTTTACTAGACAAAAGTCAAACACCTTTAGTTATACAAGGAGGATTTATTCAATGTGGCCAAGGAGTTTGATTTTTTTTCTATATAATCAGCCCCTAGAGAAATTAGTTAAATTTCCTACTCTATGGCTACCTCATCTTCACATTTCATTCCCCATTCAATAATAATAGAGCTAGATTTCATAGTCTTGATCAGGAGAGATCTTCTCATATGCAATATTCCTAATTATTGAATAATCTCCCACATCAATTGAGATACATCAACCTCAGTCCTATACCTAACTAATAACTAAGAGGCCATCCTTGAATTATAATAAGATTACAATGATCTCCCCTCATTCCATCATAATTAGGGCTTCTCCCTTACCCACTATCCTAACTCAACCCTCAAAACTAGGTTTTACAAGTCTTACTTCATTGTAGAGGATTAATCCTCTAATGATTATTATGATATATATAATACTGAGGGTGAAGAACCTAATATTTCCCTATTTCCTGATGTATTTTAATAATTAAACACATCCCTCATTAAATAAACTATTGAAATTAATATTAGAATGGAAGAGAACTCTAGACTCGTTAAGTTAGGATCTTTAATCTCTAAAACATAGGTGGAATACCATAAATAAATCCTTGTGGATCTTTAAAAATAATTTTATTTCCCCTACATCAACATGATAGGTATCAATCTTAATGTAGTTTCCCACAATTTAGTTATAATGCTTAATGTGAATCCTATCAAGAAAAATCTTAGACCCATCAAACCTAAAGTTAATTTAATGGTAAAGGAAAAAGTCATAAATTTATTAAAAGTGGGATTCATTAAGTCCATCAATTACTCCAAATGGATTTCCAGTATCATCCCCATTCTCAAAAATAATAGTAAAATTATGATATGCATAGACTTTTGAAACATTAACAAGGCATGTCCAAAGGATGACTTTCCTTTCCCATCCATTGATGTCATTGATGATACTACCATGGGGTACAAAATAATATCCCTTATGGATGGATTATCAAGATACATCCATATTCATATTTCTAATGAAGACCAAAGCAAGACTTAATTCACTATACATTAGTGTACTTTCTTCTATCTTGTTATGCCATTCAACCTAAAAACTATAGGGGCAACATATTAAAAGGCCATGACCCACATTTTTTGTGACCTCATCTAAAACCTAGTAGAGGTATATGTTGATGACCTTATGAAAAAAAATTGACATGAAGACCATTTATGAATTTTAAGCATCATTATTACACATCTAATTTAATATGGAGTTATTCTCAATCCAAAAAATTGTGTTTGAAGTCACTAGTAAAAAAATATTTTGGTATATCATGTCTCAACATGGGATCAATATTGACCCCACTAAGATTTGATAAATCTTAGAAATAATCCCTCCCATGGATAAATCAAGCATCAATATTTTTTTAGGAAAAGTGTGAGCTATCTAATGATTCATCCTTGATATTTCCTACATCATCCATCCCACCAATAACTTGATTAAAATTGCAAGTGACTTAACTTAGATAAGTAATTTTCAAAAAGGAATTCAAGGTATTAAAATGATTTCTTATGTCTCCTCCTATGCTCATGGAACCTAAACTAGATAAGCATTTGATACTTTATATAAGGGTTATATAGGTATCCCTTACATGTATGTTGGCTCAAGAAGATGATTTTTGTAACAAACACATAGTCTATTTCATCAGTAAAACCCTTGTTGGTTACAAGGCATTGTACACTCAAGTAGAAAAAGAGTATATAACAATAGTATTTTCAACCAAAAGGCTAATACACTATATTATTAATCAAGAAATGAAAGTTATCATGAGAACTCAGGCTCTATAGACTTTCCTAACCCATCCAACTCTCTCTCAAAAGGATGGATTCCTCGTCACCCTTTTGAGTGAGTTTAAGTTGACTTATGTCAACCAAAATTATGTTATAACATATATAATCATTTATTAGTTAGTTAATTCACATCTGGAGGATAATGAGTCCATCAATATCAATTTACCTGATGAGTTTATATAGTATATATAAAATCTTACCATCAATTCCTCTTCTTGGTAGATGAACATCATCAATTATCTAGTTGACTATACCTATCCTAAAGGTACCAACTCATAATAGAGAAGGAATTCTCATGTTGTCACATCCAAGTATGTAATCTTAGATATGGTTCACTATTGAAATGAATTTAATGGCACGTTACTCTGATGTGTTGACCAAAAAGAGTTAGAAAGAGTCTTATTTAATTATCACAATGGCATATGTGGCATGAACTTGGGTGTCCATGTGAATACACAAAACATTGATATGATGGGATATTTATGACCCACTATAGACTAAAAAACTATTAAATATGTGCATAATTGTAAAAAATGTCACCATTTTTCACATGAGATACACATCCCCACTAGGGAATTAAAACCCATATTCATCCCATGGCCGTTTGTATAATTGGGGTCTAGATTTAGTGGGTAAACATTTCCCTACTGATTTGAATATTCACCAATTTATTATCACATAAACCAAATACTTAACCAAATGTATAGAAGTTATGCCCTTGAAAACCATCACTAGATCAATCATTATAAAGTTCATCTTAAATTAAATCATTTGTTAGTTTGGGGTCTGAGAGGTCATCATAACTGATAATAGCTCCCCCTTCAAGAACCCAAAATTTCATGGTCTATGTGAGGAGTTCAACATATCACACCACCTAGTATCTCTGTAATATACACAAGATAATGGCCAAGTTGAGGCCACCATAAAAACATTGAAGTTGATTTTAGTGAAAAATATTAGAGATTCCAAGTGAGATTGGAATCTAAAACTTTATCTACTATTATGGATTTGTAGGAAAACCATAAAATCACATATGGGGGAAAACTTGTATTCACTCATATTTGGCTCTAAAGTTATTTTACCCTTAGTAGTAGAAATACCCTATCTTTGAATTTCCCTCTGAGGCCTTCTTCATAAGAAATAGTATAAAAAGGCAAACCTAGCTGATTTGGAAATCTTAGACAAAAATCAAATCTTTTCCATAATTAATCACCTTTGTTATGATGACCCCATGTGTAGGAAATACAAAATAAGTGTCCATGAGCACCCAATATATGTGGGAGACCTTGTCCTTAGACTTGAGAATCAAATTAACAAGATTAAAAGAGAAGGTCAAAAATTTAGAACCAAATAGTTAGTCCCATACCTAGAAATAGAAGATTTTAACAATAGAGCCTATTAGATTTATAGTCTAAAATTCAAGGAGCTTTATGAGTTTGTGGACTCTTGCATCTAAAACATTTAGTTTTATAATTCTTACATATCACCCTATTTTCACCTACATTTCATTTTCATAAGTTACATGTCCAAAAACATAGTAGAGATGTTGTTTCATGATTATTTAGTTGGTTAGTTTATACAATATAGAAACATTCAAAATAAAAAATATCAAATTTACCTAATTCTCATATTTCATTATCAAATTGTAGTGGGCATTCTCAAAATTATCATGTCACCTTGGTCTTTGCCTTAGTTATTATGAGCACAGTACATGTCTTTCCCTACATCTTCTTGCATGACTTAGAAGAATGATAGCATACATTAGAATATATAATCTTGTCCATGATATAATATAACTTAATGGTGGATTTGAAAAATAAAATAAATAGTAGCATGCCTAAAATAAGTTAATTTTACCCACCCATCTTGGTCCTCAGTAGTGATCCATTTCATCTTACTAGCTGCATGAGTCCAAGGATTGGGGATAAAGGCCTTATAAATATAAATTTAGATTATCCTATGAGAATTAAAATATTATGAAAATACTAAAGTTAGAGTTATATGCCTCTCTCCCTTTGTATCCCTTGGTGTTGAGCCCTTGCATCTTACTAATTGTGTGGGATTGGCAATGAGGAGAGATACCCCCTTACTTGCATATATCTAACCTTGGTGATGAGCCCATATGTCTTCCTGGTCATGTGATACTAGGTAGATGGGGTCATAAATAGAAGTAAATTATAAATTCAAAATTAATGTTGAATCAAAAAAGTTTCTAAAGAAAAAAAATTCCTCAAAAATCTTGCCTATGTGTCTATGTTTAAAGAAGGTAACCTTTCCCCATTAACTACTTATATTAGGATTAGTTCTCTCTAGGTGAGGTCAATAAAGTTAGTGTTTTATAATTTTAAAATGAAATAAATATTTAACTCTTATTGTAAGGATTAGGTCATCTTCCTTTTTCTATGAAATTTTGATTTATAGTTTTCATTATTTATCATCTCACATTTGTCATGTTCCCACTTTTATTCCTTGTTATAAATTGAAAGTCATATGTTGTGTGAATCAAATAAATAATTTATCACCTAAAAAAATACTATCATAGTTGAATTTACATAAAATACATAGATTTCATTAGATCACTTTCATATATTTTGTTTCCACATATAAATTCCCCATAACAACATATCAAAAATAAATAGATACATATACATCCACACTATCACATGTCTAGTCATCTAGAGTGCATAAAATGGGAAGTTGATAAATAAATTAAAGTAAAATCACATAATGATTCGAAATAAATGAGAGATACACCAAACACACACACACACACACACACACACACACACACACACACAAACACAAACACAAAAAAAAAATGATAAATAAATCAAAGTCACAACACATAATGATATAAAATAAATGAGAGATACACCAAACACATACACACACATAATGTAAAGTAGCAAGCTTATATAATTAAAATATCTGATACAATCACCTCCATAGAGGGATTATATGCCTCAATGCATCTCAAAAATAATTAGCAAATACAATGGAATATAAAAAAACATCTATAACAATCATTAGGAGCCTTTATTCCTCCTCTAGGACGTTCTTGATGTTGAAGACTACCTAGGAATTTAGATATGATGGTTTGTCCTAATATTACCTCCCTCTATATATGTCACCCCCATCTTATGGCTCATGGCTCTACCACCTCCCCCACCCACCATAATGTCTACTAAGCCCTCTAGTCTCCTTGCCCTAGATAATAGAGTGTTTTTATATTCCCTGAATTCCATCATCATCACTGAAGCATGGTAATATAAGGAAAATACATTTTAATTGTGATTGATCCCTATAATAATCTTAGGGTCTACCAAAATTTGGTCATGAGTCTGACTAGTGATCAAATGAAAAAGCTTGATCATAATATTACTATTTATTCTCCTTTATCTACCCATAATATATGAAATCACAGAGTAAATAATATGAATTATATCCAATCGATATAAAGATCAAATGCATAAAAAATTAGGTAAGTAAAAAAAATCAAAATGTGATCTATAATAAAAAATGAATAAAATTAATATTTTACCTAGATCCCACTCATACCACTCTAGATTAGAATAATCCTCTACAGTCTCCTCATCTATTTTTTATATCTTCCTCTAGCTCATCATGTACATGACCCTCATCATATACATCCCTTGGTTATTTTTATTTTGTAATACCTTGTAGTGGTGGTGGTGTTATTGTATTGTTGGTGGTGGACCCATATACTATTTTTGTCCATCTCCAACCTATCCTCCTCCTCCTTTAAATACCTATCAAAATGGTCAAGTTATGAGAACCCATATCAATATTGGGTGCCAAACAAACCTCCCTAAATTTACATCCCTCATCTCATGAATCCATTGGTATATGACTCTATAGATAAGGATGTTTTTTTATGTAAGTTATATCAAACCATTAGGGCACTTGGTCTATGGGGTGCACCTCAATCTATATCAACTTATCTCATATTTGAGTGACCCCAAATACTATCATAAGATAGACTCACTCATTTTTCCATTGAACGACCATGTATTAATAAGATAGGGCAATCAAGTCTATTGCTATCAGTGTCCCCATAGCTTGGGGAAAATCATAAAAGGGTAACATGTATATCTATTCAGTATCCCTAATGTATATTTTCCCCCTATTGACACCTCCTCTAATAAGGGATCATCATCTCATACACCCAACCCATAAAAATGGCTAGGTGGATAATAGAAATGGATCCCAACTAAGCCACTTAGTATAATTCCCTATAATTACTCATTAGCATCTCCTTACTCCATGCATAGTATGCCCCTCTCTCCTCTATACATCACATAATTAGTGAATAGCTATATAAAAGCATATATGTGGCCTTCTCTCCCACTCAATAAAAGGTAGGGATGTTAATTATATATTTATTATAATTAACATCACTAATCCCTCAACCTTAGAAAGTCTCACTTCATACTTCACACCCACATTAGGTGCATCAAAATCCCCAGAATGATATGCCTAACTATGGGCCTCATGGTGACTATCAGCTTACTAAACAGACACCAATTGGTTGATCATACAGATATTGGTGATGTAATATATGTCCAAAATAATGATCATGACAAGGTACCCTCCCAAGGGTTAAATATATATGCACCCAAAATTTTCATGGTGTGACAATTGTAATATAAATACAACGATGATATAATGACCTATTTTTCTGTGTTTCACAAGGAAAGATCTAGCTCTTTTCCATCCCTATAATTTCATATTCCTCTATTGACCCATTTTTATCTAATTTGTTTTGAATTTCATGGATTCATTTTACCTTATTTCAAAAACTAACAATGCATGATCAAATTAACACTCTAATTGATTAAACTAATTCAATCTATTATGAAACTACCCCTTATTTTACATAACCACTATAGTGGTTTTATAACTTAAGTGGTATTTTTAATTAAAATGGTAGTTTTACATTAAAACATAAATGTTTTTGTAATGATAAGTTGTGGTTTTGTCATCTTAAGTGATGGTTATGAAATTATCCTGTATAAAGTGGTGGTTTTATCACAGTGTAAGCATCCTTAAATATTAGCTATTGTAACACCAATGTTGATATGTTTTACATGACTAGTGTCATTTTTATTTTTATAAACACATTTTACTCATCTCCAACTATGTCCATATCACTCCCTCTTTTAGTTTTGGTTTGATTTAGCTCCTTTTAATTTTAACTCACTATTATACTTAGTTTAACTCCTTCATGTAAGCTCCCATATATTTCTAAAAGAAGGCCAATTTTGTCCTAATTTTAAATCTAGAAATTGACATTGTAATTTTATATTGTGAAGCCTTTTTAGCCACAAATTTACTCTAATTACCTAAATATACAACTTCTTTATTTTTGAGTTGACTACATAACTGCAAGTGAAGAAGTTCTCTTGGTGAAAGCAACTTGAAATTTACAAGCCAAGACATTCACCAACCTCAGTTCATCTTCCCTCCATTTATAGTTGTATCTCCTCTTTTTCCACCTTTTTCTATATTTTTGGAATACTCTAACTAGAGAGTTTATATAATTTATACAAGAGCATACAGATCTAGCATATTGAGGATTTTTCTATAAATACATGACATGCACTTTAGATGATTTATACCTTAATAATGTTTGAGTTATATTGATTCAAATCATTTATTTCCTCTATTAAATTAGATTTACTGTAGTTTTTCATTGTGATATATGAGTTTTCATAATTATAAAAAACTAAAAAATTGATAGGAATATTTAATTAAAATGGTAGTTGTACATTAAAACATAAATGTTTTTATAATGATAAGTTGTGGTTTTTTCATCTTAAGTGATGGTTATGAAATTATCCTGTATAAAGTGGTGGTTTTATCACAGTGTAAGCATCCTTGAATATTAGCTATTGTAACACCAATGTTGATATGTTTTACATGACAAGTGTCATTTTTATTTTTATAAACACATTTTACTCATCTCCAACTATTTCCATCTCACTCCCTCTTTTATTTTTGGCTTGCTTTAGCTCCTTTTAGTTTGAACTCACTATTATACTTAGTTTAACTCCTTCATGTAAGCTCCCATATCTTTCTACAAGAAGGCTAATTTTGTCCTAATTTTATATCTAGAAATTGACATTGTAATTTTATATTGTGAAGCCTTTTTACCCACAACTTTACTCTAATTACCTAAATATACAACCTCTTTATTTTTGAGTTGACTACATAACTGCAAGTGAAGAAGTTCTCTTGGTGAAAGCAACTTGAAATTTACAATCCAAGACATTCACCAACCTCAGTTCATCTTCCCTCCATTTATGGTTGTATCTCCTCTTTTTCCACCTTTTTCTATATTTTTTGAATACTCCAACTAGAGAGTTTATATAATTTATACAAGAGCATACAGAGCTAGCATATTGAGGATTTTTCTATAAATACATGACATGCACTTTAGATGATTTATACCTTAATAATGTTTGAGTTTTATTGATTCAAATTATTTATTTCCTCTATTAAATTAGATTTACTATAGTTTTTCATTGTGATATATGAGTTTTCATAATTATAAAAAACAAAAAAATTGATAGGAATATAGATAAGTTTATTTTCTTTATCTTTTCAATAAAAGATATAGTAGGCTTTGATTTTATGTTTGCATCCCAATATATTAGTTTTATTTTAATTTTAATACATTTAGTCAATCATTATATTAAATATCATAGATTAAAGTTATTTCCATCCAAGAAAAATTTTCCTTTTCAAGATCCAAACGAGTCTCTTGCACTCCAAGTAGTCATCTAGGTAATCATAAAAGAATAGATAACCATAGGTACATACATAAGGGTAGTATATTGCTGATTTTTTTTTAGAGTTAAAAATTATTGTAACTTCCCTCTTTAAAAATATAAAAGTATAAATTTCATCTCTTGTTCACATTTTATCAATTCATTCAAAAAACTTGTTCCTAGAAAACTAGTGAAGTTAAAAATCTAGTTTAGTTTGTTTGTGGACAAAGAAAACCAAAAGAGGTGTTGTGTTATTTCTATTTTATATTATATATCTTGATAAATTTCATGCACATTTATATTTAATTTAAACATCTAGTCCACTCATAGAAAATAATAAAAATAGACAAATACATAGTCATCTAATTTTCATATAAATAAAAGATAGGAAAATTTTGTATTCTACATAATATTATAGTTTATTTCTCTCTCTCCTTACATGCATATCAATTTGAAAAAGGATGAAAAAGAGTTTTTGTTTTTTTTACTTTCATATTTGATATTATTTTACTTTCAGTATTTCATTTTTATCAAACAAAATATTTATTTCTATAGAATCAAGAAAAGCCAAAAAACAATTAAAACTTAACAAAAATAGTGACAAAACTCTTTTACAACATGTGCAAGAAAACACATCCCATCTAATCCTTTTCTATTTAAAATAACATCATATAAAAATCCTTTTCCATACATAAAAGCATACATTATAAAGCCTTTATTCAACATTCCAACAAGTAGACATTTACAAGCCATTACCTAAATAAGGTCATACACTTTTCCTTATCTTTTACCTAGTCTCCTTTGGATGACCCTTTCAAAAAAAATACATCTTGTCCAACATATTATAATACCTAAGGTTAGATCACCTCATCCCACCATTGCCACATAATCTGATATCAGTACAGAGCTAAGACATGATGTCTACTACTCCAATCCCATTCTTCATCTCATTGTAGTCTCCTTAAAATTTTTAGAAGAACAAGAATGCATCTCTAATCCATTAATTAGTGTTATCCTATGGAACATAGGATTTCAATACAATGTCATCCAAGCCTAGCCTCTAATATAACTCTCATTCTTCTCCTTAGGTCTAACCTTATCTTATATCATTTATACTTAGTGGATGACATTAACTAGGTAAATTCAACCCAATAGAGTATACCTTTTCCCACAAGTCATCCAAGTTGATCTCCTTCATTTCCCCAATCCTAGTATTGATCGAGAGCTTCACCTTTTAGTTATAAAATACCAAAGGACCTTAGATCTCTATATTGGACTAGATTAATGATATTAATAAGCATCATGATGATGTTTAGGTATTTTTATTTCATCATGATAACATATTAATACCACTATCCCAAATTCCATTCCACCAAATAACTGACCAATCCCCTAGCTTATCCATTATGTCAACTACTTTGAATAGACCTTGGGGAGTTGAGTGCACAGTTTAATATGTGTTATTTGCATGCATAGAAGACCCTAACATAAATGATGATATTGTTTTCAATATGAATAATATGAGGAGATCAGTTTCCTATATCGATAATTATCCAATCTCTAACCATAAATTTTTTCCAAAGTTACACATTGTCCAAGAGTCTTACCTATCCCATCTCATGGATTTGGGGCATACAAAACCAAAAAACACACAAGTTTAAACTAAAAAAATTAAAACTAACAATATCTCCCATTCATTGATATAAGTTCTACTCCCCTTATAATTAAAATATCTCAAGTTGATACCCGATAAATTTCATTTAATATTTATTCCACTCAATCACTAGAAATAAACAAGGATACAACCAAATAACCTAAGAAAACATAAGTACCTAGAGCCAATCAACCCATATACACAAAACTTAAAAAATCATACCTTATCAACATAAATTTTAATACAATTCTAACCCACCCTCAAAGGATTGATTACAAAATTATGCATCTTTATCCACTAATACTCTAATGGGTTATGATTAATGGAATCTCAGAGCTGAAATTTCATGTCTCCCATCTAAAATAATACTATTATAACTTAAGTGAACTTCTCCTCATCATCCTAATGAACTAGTGAAATTATTATTCAAAATAAAAATCCCTCATCCCCCACCCACGGGGTAAGAAGCTTCCTTGTCAATATCTAAAGATAACATGATTTAATAGTGTGAAGAAATGTTTATCCACAATTATAAAATAGTGGACACTTCTCTTTCACTCGAATTCCTATCTCTTTCATGATTCTGAATGAGATATTTATTCATTCAGATGACGCACCATTATTCATTAGTATATAAATAGGAGATACCTAAGTCAAATGTGATTTAATCGAAAAAGGTTCAAACACTTGTGTTGCTTCACTTGATTTTACTAAAAAATTAGGATATTATGAATGTAATTTTAAAACCATGAAAAATACTTGTCAATGATACAATCAAAGACAAATACCTCCTTTAGGTTGCATTTAGCTACCTATCACATTTTCCACAGTCATAATATGTGTAAAAGTCATGATATTTAACTTTCCATTCTCTTACAATATCTTATTTGGTCAACCTTAGATAGATTTCATGAGAGAATTTACCTCATCAACATTCCAATGCATTAAATTTCCCTATAATGGTGCTATATACAAGATTCAAGGAGACAAATTTTTGAATTTTAAGTAATTATAAGAATGAGGTTTTTTTAAAATGCATACCCTTGAAACTCTACCTAGTATCCTATTTCATGAATCACAATGCTTTAATTATCTCTTAAAATATGTTCAAGGTTATAATGGTCATCATAAATTTATAGGATACATACCACCTAATCTTATAAATTATGATGAAGATGATGAGTTAATTGAGATCATTTTAAAAATAAAATATTTTGATCCCTCTTTTAATATAATTTCATAATTAACTCCTTCGCTATGACCTAAATATCATCAAAAACCAATGATGAGGTTATGATTACCTTAATAAAAACTAAGAATTCCATTTAGCATACCTCTTCAATAAATAAAATCATCAACGCATGTACTATTAACCTATACACTTTTGATATGATGATGGATATTCTTTAGATGATCCCTTTTTATCTTGATTCTCTCAAGCTAAAAATGTTGAGATACTTAGATATCATTCTTGTTTATAAAATTCTCTTATCTATATTCATATAGTTACTTATCTTGATATATTACTAGATATTAATTCCTCATTTGATGTTCACAGGTCTGAAATGGAATACACCCACACTAGTCCTTCAGTCACTACTGAGACTCTTCTAAGTACTAATATAGACTATGACATGATAAGACCTTAATAAATTGATATATTCCATGATCCTTCTATTTTAATTCCTCTAAATATGTTAGATACACTACTTCAACCTACTATAAGTTCATCCATTAATGTGGCCTAACCTAGTGTTGACTTTATTTTGAGGTTTCCTATTGGTGATGGAATACTACCTTAGCCTAAGCTTGATTGTGTGCCAAAATTATGGAAAAATGATCCTTATTTTTAGATTAATAGATTTTTTGGTCATTAGGCCAAGGATTGTCATGCACATTAATAGTTGTAGGCCCTAGTTTCCTCTACTACCATAGATAACTGACCTTCACCATTCACTACTTGATGTTATTTTTACTTTCATGGTACATGTAAAAATTATTATACTAATTTATAACAACTTTGTAAATACATTGATACACTTAATATAGACATAAATCAAATAAAATACAAGACTCTACCAACTCCTAATATTCTTGAAAAATACATCCCCAAATATGGGGAAGTTTATGGTCTTTGACATTAGTGTAATACACATCATACTAATATATGTTGAGTGTGTTAGAATCATTTTAAATATTTTCCATGTCCTATTCCTTCACCATCTTAGCCTCATTGTCTAGGTCATTTATGGATAAAGGCTCATCCCTCTATGTAGCTTATATCTTTTCATAGATCTATAAATACTAGTCACACTTTGACACCACTTCCTCATATTGAGTATCCCACATAGGCCATACCTCATGATCACCATTATTATTATATAATACATAACTTATTTATATATATTATATAGTAGGAATTTGTTTCATGATTTTTTTTTAAGATTGATGAGACTTTTATTAATGTCAGAATTTAACTACACAAGATGTGTCAGATGTTATGTAAGATATTTGACATGAGATTTATCAATATTTTTAAAAATATCATGGTATTATATCACATTATTTATCACATTATTACATGATTTGGATTTGATTTATGAGCATAAATGGATCTCATGTGTTATTTATTTACAATGTCTCATCGATTACTTTCTTTTCATGAACTAATTTCTCTTTCATAATTTAAATTTAAAACATCTTCTCATTTAAAATTAGTATATCATGGATTGATATTATTCTCATGGCTTAAATTATTGTACATGGTTTAAATATCCTCTCAATTTTTTGTAGAATTATTTTTCTTATGCTTGTTATGTCATTTCCTTTAGACATAAGATAGTCATTATTGTGACATGGTTCTAAAACCCACATCCCTTTAATAATTTATATTTAAAATATATTTACATACATATATCTATTTTTATTTCCATTTATCCCTCGTTCCCTCCCTATTCATACTAATCACACATAAAATTAAGACATCAGATCATATGCTAGTTTGTAATTAAGCCTAATGTTTAGCAAAACATGTCAATATCTCTAGGTATTTGTCTCCTATGTCCAAAACCTAAATCTCATTTGTGTTTTTAACTTATATCCTTAAAGATTGGTTATTATAAATCCATATGGAAGTGGAATTAAAAAATACATAAAAATTTAAAATCTAAATGATTTAAATGAAAGGTAATAATCAAAAGGTAAAAATGAACATTCAAAAGTCAAAATCAAACCAAAATATAAGACTCATATCTCAACACATTTCCTATCTATAATCAAATCTTAAAATACATAGTTGGCCTAAAAATAGATCCTCTTCAATATCAATAGGCACTCCTTCACCATCACTACCCCTTAGTTTCCTAGAATGACATGCACAATACTCAAAAAATACTATTATATCCCATGGATATGGTGATCCTAACTGTTATGTAGCTGAGAAACATGATGTGGCTCTACCCACCATGTATGGTGTCAATAAATCCATACATGGGCTAATATAAGAGAAATAATAGGCTAAGTCAGCCAACTAGTTATAATGCCTACATAAGTTTTCCATTTAATATCACCACTTGTAATAGTATGTAGTTATATTATATGTGGTAAAACACATATCACATGATCCTTTCACCATCTGATCACCTGAGGTAAACTATCACTAACAATATGGGGCAACCTAATTGATTGATACATAGGAAATATCTCTTATATCCAACTATAATGAAAAATAATATACCCCATAGTATTCTACCCATGAGATAGAATGTCATATAGGTCATGAACTAGTACCCAAATCACTATCCCTAGGTCATATAAAGTACCCTACTCTAAAATATAATGACATAATGTTACTACAATAGAGGCACCTTCCCATGTGACTTGTGACAAAGCACACATGATGTCATAAGGCCACTAACTACCTTATATATATCTAGAATGGTCAATACATAAAATTCAAACAATTATATTTTTAAACCCTCAAAATATGTATCCAAGCTAGTTGCCCATAGGGATAAGGCTCATCTCCATGGCTCCATGTTAGGAGCATCAAAGATCACAAGAGTCTCAACAATAATAAGTCCAAGTAGATAATGGACATCCTATAACATGATACTAACCTCTATAGTATCCCCATCCACCTCCCATTAAAAAGTGTTGGTTATTCACTCCCATGATCCTAATAACATATCAACTAGGTAAACACTAAGTGAGATCCTACACATATCCATAATCCCACCAAATCCCAGTGATGCCAAATATGCACAATAATCTATCATTAGTGTATCTAGAAAGTTAGTTAGCCATACTATGTTTATAAAATGATAGAGCCTATATCACCTCTATAAAATGACAAAGAAAAAAATATGTACTAGTATTCAATCTAAGATAATCAGGAAAATGCATTCTAAAATTAATCAAAACTATTTTTAATTAAAAATTTAATTATTTCATCAACTTGATTTTGATGTTTTCCTACTAATTTATACTAATTTGGCCAATAATAAAAATATTATACTAGGTCGTCTAGGTATTAAACTATGTTAGCCAATGTTATAACATTAAAGCTACATTATCCACTTTGAACACATTCAGCCATATCTCATAACTAAGTCATCTAACTATTATGTAGTTATCCAAGTCATTATACTACATTGGCCACTTCATATGATGTCAACCACCTATTCAAACTATGTTTTCCACCTTCTTAAATTACTATGTTAGCCAATATGTACACAATCAGACACTTAAATATTACTAACTAGATCAACCCTCCCTTACACAATTAGTCGTTCATGAGTAAACTACTTTGGCCACCTGCTATATAATCAACCAACCTAAAACTAAGTCAGCCTAGCCAACTCCATTCATTTTCTGTGTTGAAGTTTTGCCTATTTATCATTAATGTCTTCAGAATTAATGACTCATTTCTCTACCTACCCATTGACCATCCTAATTCCTACTCTACCCTACAAATTCTTGGGGTAAATTTTGCTACATAGATTTTCCCTAGTGCCTAATTTTAAAAATTTACCTTATTTTCCAATAAAATTTAACTAAAATTCCAAATTTAAGGCATCACTTACCTGAGCCATGCTATTATCTATCATTATGTATCCCCTAGCCCCTATTCCTCATCTCCATTTCATAATATCTCTCCTCACACTTTTAGGGTCTCATAGAGCTCTATTTTTGTCAAAATAGTAAAATTAAAAATGAATAGTTTAAAATTTTATACAAATTTTAATTTACAAATTCTTTAACTATTAATTATTTTTTGAAAAATTTCAAAATTTTCTCATAGATATGATTTTACTAACTTTTTTTCCAACTGAAAGATATTCTATAATCCTGACATTATAGAGAAGTTTTCTACATATAATACATTTTTGTATAAAAATTGAATTTTCTCTTATTTTCTAGGTTCAACTAATATTATCTACATTGGAATCTTCTTCATTTATCTCACCTTATTTTTATTATATAGTAACAAGGTAATTAAATGTATGTATTTTTAAAATCTTTCCTTTCATTTATATTTATGATTTATACAATAATTTATTTAGCTTAGTATTGCGTGTTGTTATGTTTTTTCCAAAAGCACCATCCCATGTTAAAACTATATGACACATGATGAGATTAAAGTGTGGCATATGTATACGTATAATATTTATAAACATTACTAGTTAGGGGTACTTTATCTCTTATCATAACCCATTGAATCTTAATATCTTTGAGTGGATGCAAGAAAGGGTGCATTAGGAAAGGGTTTGGAAGACATTTGGTGCTTTGTAGGATTGTTTGCCCTTATACCACCACCTAAAACCAATAAAAACTACTCTTATCTAACTACCTAAGCATTGGAAACCTTATTATACACTCTCGTAATCGATTCATCACCCACAATATCCCCTACCTAATAAAAATATGTTTTTACCACTTTTCCTACTATCTCAATTGGGTTAACCCCATTTTAGCTTTAGCACATGTTATAAAACTATATCATATGAAGATGACATAATTAAGACCTAATAACTATATTTACAACCTAACAAAGTTGAATAGGCTAATTACGTTAGCTAAAATCATGAGAGAGTTTAGGGTCAATCAATGGCTATAAATACCCCTTCAACCTCATTTATAAATAAAGAATCATTCAATTGAGCATCATTACTCCTTGTAAATCAAATTATACAATCAATAGGATGTTTTATTTCTTAGGTTTTTGACTTGGAGAAGTAACACTTGTCTTGTGGAGGTCTTGGATGCATAAGTGAAATCTTATATCCTAGAGCTTATTTGTCCTTGTGATCCTTACAATCCACAATAACCTCTTTCAAATCACCATTGGCCAAGGGAGAGATTGAGGCATGATGGGTTCACTTTAACATGGTAATTATATTTAGATAAGTATATGTTGTGGAACTAATGGATTGAATTGTGTCTCTCCTTTATTAGATCATTTCTATGTTATATTAGATAGAATTTTATTTGCATGTTTATAATCTTTCCCATTTGTGACATAATCTTTGGTTATCACTAGAATAACTTGCATATTCATTTAATAGATTATTGTTTATGTTTATTTAGCAGATTATTATTATTATTATTATTATTGTTATTATTATTATTATTATTATTATTATTATTATTATCATTATCATCATCATCATCATCATCATCATCATCATCATCATCATCATCATACCTAGCTAGGTTTATCAAAAAATGGCATTTAATTAGAAGCCTTGGAAACCTCTCCTTTGTCATTGTGTGATAATAGATCCATTAGTGTAGGTTTAACAGATCCATTATTGGTCATGACCCAAATACAAATGTATTACCAAGTGCACTTTTTAATTGATTACCTTCTTTGATCTTCAATATTATTGAGTAGAATAGGTTATAGATCTGTCTAGTTTCACTTGCATATAGTTTCCACTACATCTTCCTAGGCATCCCTATTTTCTAAATTCCCCATCATTTTAAAAGATTCATTTCATGGATTTAGATAATTACTCCTCAATTTTATGGCTAAATATTGTTATATTTGTTTTGGGATTGTTTAAATAATATTATATAATTAATTTTCCAATTACGTAAATAAAATTGGTATAAATTCATCCCTAATTCTTCATCTCCATAATTAGTTGCCTTCATTTTTTCTTATTTTTAGGCTCAACCTTTTTATCTAAGTTATCCATAATTTTATATGATCTCTTGATCAATTTATCTATTTTGGGATATGGTCCTTGGAATTATGGGTTTTTTTTACTTCTATTTATCTTTAGCTAACCTAAATTTGTTCAAATCCCAACTTTGATTCCAAACCTCATCCTCACTAATGTGATTTATCAACCTATCCTCATAAAATTCATGAGTATCAACTTCTTTATAAGGTTCATATTTTTATAAAAAAACCTCTATGGGTAACATCTTATTTTTATGACCATTATTAATGATAACAAAAATATTTCCTCTAAAATAATTACCAATGCTCACTAGTATTTAAAGGTTAAGTCACCAATAGTATATGCATAAGTTATAATACTACTCTTTCTAATATTTCAAAATAATTCTCTAATTAAATTTTTTATTATAAACTACTATCATATAGTTTTGAAATCTACATTTTTTTGTGGGATGCATGGGTTTGTTTATGCTCTATAAACTTTGATATAGGTTTTAATTGGTGTCAACCACCAATCAACCCAATTTTGGGGTTAGGGTTTTATCGAGGAACTATAAATTTCAATGGTATTTAGAATTTCATTGAAGCATTATTTAACCTTGATGTTTTATTTCCAAAGAATTATTTATAAAATATTTTAAAAAATATTAATAAAACATTAAATAATATAATTTTTTATGATTCTTATCCAAATGTTATGTCTAGGGTTATACTGGATTTTAATAATTTTCACCCTTTCCATGGGCATGAGCCGATTCTACTAGTTTTAAATACCTAGGAATTTATTTTATGTGAGTAGACAAATACATGTGGCATATGTGAATAGCATACTAATTTATTAGGCCTATTTTTATTCTTGTATTCACTATGGTGGTAGTCTACATGGGAAGATAATAAATATGTAATAGTCATATGTGACTAAGAGATGATAATGCATAAGGTTCATTAGGAATATTTATTTATAAATAGTTACAAAAAAATAATATTCCCACAATACTTGTGATAAAATGGCCATAAAACATTAAAGATAGGGCACACAAATTTTTATCTATAAGTGTTATAATCTCTTATCACTCATACATCTCAAAATGTGATACTTAGCCTCTTTTTCATGTATATGATTTTGTAATTACATATTTTTATATAATCAAATATTTTAGTTATATATAATCTCAACCATTACTAGTTGTATTTGTATATTATTATTAGTAGATAACTATAGACACATAGATATGTGTCGCATTCACTTGATAATTTTAATTATTGACATATCCTAAATCAAATGACTTGCTTTTAAATAAATGAATCTTATTCCTCATTCCTTGAATACTTTTATCTACATGTGGGATTGAACCTTTATTTTCCATAATTAAAATTCAAATGTTTAAATTATTTAAAATCACACTTAGACTGTCTCTAGTTTAGTATAAGTTTCACTGATATTTTGGGACATTCTACCTAAGGTAGACTAGAGTAGTGATACACTCCTATCCACCTAGACTGACCATGTCCTACACCAAATAAAAAATAATTTCCAAATTTCAAGATATTATTTTGGGTCTTCTCACACATTTCATAAGGTTAGAAAAAGGAAAAAATCAAAAGGTTCACCTATCAAAAACACATCAAAGGTCAGTCATTGTTCATAGCTTAGAACTATCTATTGAGACTTTCACACTATTGTATATTGATTAAAACTTTCCCATTTGTTCCAAATTTAAGATCCTACATAAGAGGAAACCATGAAAAGGTATATACCATTTTAAATAAATTCAAGACATTATTTTAAAATTTAAGCCACATTTTTAGTTGCAAACATGTAGTCAAAGAGAATAATTTCAAAATCACTCTAGGTGGGCGAACTATGTGGGATTGATTTCCATCCTTGGAGTATAGGCAACAATAAATCATAAAGGCAATGATTTAGGTCAGTTTAGCTCATTACACACCACTTTTTATTTATAGGATTCTAATATGTCAATGTTCCATTAAGGTTTCAAATACAAATGAAAAAAATTGAATTATGTGTAACATAATCCAAAATATGATATCTTAGATTGACTAACACACACATATGCAAAAGGTACATAAATTATATATTTATTTCACAATCAACTGAGATAACTCCATGTTCAACAAACAAAAGAAACCTGTATATATATCAAATTTTATAAATACTAATTATAAATACCCTCTAATCATATTTATGATATATCATCATTAGGGTTAAATTTATTTCAATATTTTCTTATCAGTCAATAAGCACATTCATCTAGAACAAGTTCACAATAAAAAAAAAACAAATGACCTCTATTGTTGACTAATTAAAGAAAACTTATTTATAAGTAGTTTTATATCCTCTTCCTAATCATGGGCACACATAATCACCCCTTTTTTTATTTCAATTATCAGACATATAAAATAATAATAGTAAATATGTGTTTGATCTAAGTATATTTTCTTCTTTTTGTTTTCGTAAAATGGTAGTTTTTCATATTTAGCAATTTGAAAATCATATATTTTAATTATTTTACATATTTATCATTATTATATCGATCTAGTTTTAAACTTATTAACATCAAGACATTTATTTACTTATAAAAAATAGGGTAAAACATATTGGTGAACCCACACATTTTCAATCATTATGTTACACAAATTTTAGTAGCCTAGTTAAAAAAAATCAAAATAACATAGCTATAAGCTATTATACCATATCCAAAGTTTACATATTAGGGGCCATTATTGATTTTTAAAATAGGGTAAAACATATTGGTGAACCCGTACATTTTGAATAATTTTGTTATCACAAATTTTAGTAGCCTAGTTTAAAAAAAATCAAAATAACATAGTTATAAACTATTATACCATATCCAAAGTGTACATAGTAGGGGCCATTTTTGACACTTGGTTGTTATCATTCATCTCTAATTATATATAAAATGTTAGTTTTTATTATTTTTAAGTGATAATAAAGTGTGTATTATCTTACTCACTTTAAACAATAAATTTAGGATGTTTTATTCATAACATGTGATCATGAGTTAAATAATGAAAAGCAAAAAAACAATTTAGCCTATGTGTTGCACTTCTTAAAGTTAAATTGGTAATAACATGGCTTTATTTATTTAAATATGTTCATTTTGATACAATTTGTTTTAGTCATTACATATTGTGATAAAATATTTTGGCCCTTTCATGTGCCTCCAGAGTATTTACAATAATCTCTGAGAGTTTATTCATATATTTTAGATAGAATTTTAATATTTAAGTAGTAATAATATATATTTTTTATTATAACTTATTAAGTGTTTATTTTTATATTGTATAAACCTATATTTATGTTATATTATTAAAAATTTAACTTATTAATACATTCCTATAAGATATAACCTTAATGTTCATTGCTCATTTTATAATTATTTAAATGTAACTTTAGGTGAGCACGGTTAAAATGGTTGATGAAATGGAATTTAAATGTCACTTTGGGAAAACATTTTTAATGAGAAAAACACTCAACTTTGGGTAAGGATTAGCATTAACTATTACTTAAATGTCATGAACATGTCACATTGGCAAGGTATGATATGAAGTGGTGGTTTTAAGCCAAAGTGTATGCTATGAAGTGGTGGTTTTAATATGTTATGTACCCATAATATTGTGGACATGGATTGTAGATCAATGTTTAATAAATATTTGAGATCACTTTAGATATCATATTGGCCTTCAATTAAATGTTAGTCATGTATGCTTTATTGCTTTATTTCTAAATTAAAAGGAAGGTTCTTTTGGGAATAAAGTCTAGTCATAGATAGATTATATAGTAAGGAAGATGAAATTTTTACTAATTTAAAGCTTGAAAAATCTTCACATAAGTATTTTGGCCATTGCCACTCCATTGAATGTGTCAAGCATGCTTGGCCACTTGGAAAACTATTCCACATTGAATGGATATTCTAAATGGGGTATAATAAGTACATTTATTTCATTGGTCATTCTATAAGTTTTGAAAATTATTTTTGAAGTGAAGATTTGTTGGTTTATTTTTTAGTGGTGTTTATTGATAATATTCAATTTTAGATTTTGTTTACAATCTACATATTATACTTGAGTAAGTTGACATCCATTTGAGATATTCACTTGTAATTTCAAGTTCATACATAGGTATACATTTGGGTTATTTTCAAAATTAGAGGTTTCATTAATAAATGATAATGAACTCATAAAATAATAGTTGATATTCTTTTACCTCATTATAAATAATTGAAGAAGTTGTAAGAAAAAGCATACAAGGTTTTGATTTAAGTTTCAAAAAGGAAAATTATGCATGTAGTATATTTTCACTAGGTTACATGCATAATATTAAATTATTATGGGGATGACATGTATTATGTTCATACATTATTATTTTCCCTTGCTCTCAATTTTACATGGCCATTCTATTTTACATTTAGTTTTGTATTGACATTGTAGTGGTTTAAGCTCAATTTAAATTTGTTTCTAAATTTAAATATGGTAGTTAATATTATTGTTGAACTTATTTCAAGGTTTGTTAAGATGTGGTTATAGATTATGTAGTTACATTCAAGTTTAGGGTTCGCATGGTCATTGTTTTAGTACTTAGCCTAGTATACACTTAGAATTGACATTTGATATAAGGTTATTTTTACTTATTCCTATGATTTGTTTAAATTATTGCATTCAATTGATAATATATATGTAAATTTTCAATTAGATTTTGAATTTAATAAAACATTTGTTTTTTAATTTTGGGTTTTATTGAAGCCATTGATCAAACTATTTTGGGGTTTTCATGAATTTCAATCTTAGTGTTCATGAATTAAATTAATGATTTCACTAGATATTGAGCATTATATAACATTTCAAACTCAGGGTTTTTAATTTTGTTGCATGGTGGTTTAAAAATAGGTTATAGACATGACTATTGTACTCAAGGGTTTAATTTTTAATTTTGTTACATGGTGGTTTACACTTAATATTAGTATTGATATATTCAGTTTCACTAACTCTTAATATTTATATAACATTTCACACTTAGGGTTTTAATTTTTCTTACATGGAAAATTATAGACTCTTTTATAAATTTTGCACTCAATATGGGATTTTTATATGTTATTACTTTTATATGATAATTGATATACAATTTTTTTTAGAGTTGTGGAATTTAATACAATATTTTCATGTATTTGGGTTTGATATTGTAGTGACACTTAAATAGTGATTTGTATAATAAAGAAATAAATAATTCTTGTAAGTTTGTATTATTAAATAAAATATCTTTCACATAGTATTATTGATCAATTTTAAATCTTGCATGTATTTTTAAAGAGTTCTTGCGAAGGATATAGTATATTAGTAGGTGATTCTTATTCCTATAAATAATGTTTCAAGATAAGTTGAAAATGTTGCATGGAGATTTGTTATTCTAAAAGAAGGTTTTGCTTAGATTGTGGAAATTTATATTCACATCATTAAGTTATGGTTTTTCAAATTCCATTGTATTTGATACAATGATCATTTTTAAAACCCTTGAGTGTAGATAATATATGTATAATTTGAAAATTGATATAAGGTGATTAAACATTTTCAGTTGATAGGAAATTTTGAAAATACAAAAGTATGTTTTGATTTGCATTAGTTTTTAAAAAATTTATATCAATATTCTAAAATTTAATGTTGGTTTATAAGTTTTGATAAATATAGAATGAGAATGGTAGTTTTACAGTATTTTCTTCATTAATTATTAGAACATAATTCATATTTTTTATTGTAGAGCCTTTAATTATATGATATTCAAATTGATTTTATGTTTGCCAAATAATGTTCATATAGATATATTGCATTCTAAAAATGTGATGAATTTAGTGTAAAAAGTTAAATATGTCATTTTTTTCATATAGAGATAAAATTTCAAGTTGGTGTCATGGATGACAGAATTATGAGAAAAATGAGTATGGGGTAGAGGAAGTAAATAACAAGATAATGAACTTCCTTCTTAGGGTAATTGACAAGGTATATCTTATAAGGCCAAAAGAGACACTAATGCATTCACGTGAGTTTTAAATCAAGGCACTTGTGTCTCTATGCACTTTAATGCTCATGAGCATAATTTTTGGAATGTTTTTAATATATTTCCTAGTTATCTTTTCATCCCCATGGTAAAAAATTTCCTTATAGAGGTACACACCTAATTGGGCATATTTCTTCAACCCATTTTCCCCATTGTTTACTGCATGCAATGAAATTCCTAAACATGTTGATACTATGGTATTTAATGTTGAGATACCCCCTCATAATACTACTCAATCTCTTATTTCCATTGTACCTATAAACATTACATATTATAGCCATAAACACACTAGTAGCCCTTCACCCCCACTTGTGGTAACATATGTAATCAAGAGGATCAATTTAGAGTTCGATGATGAATATGTTCGCGTCACTAAAGTGGATTTTACTATGACACATCTTGTGTATAAAAATATAAAAATAAGAATGGGGCATCTTTGATTGACTTACTTTTAGATGATAAGTAGTATTTTCTATGTTGATTGATATTCTATTTTCATATATTTTATTTTAGTTTCATTTAGTCTATTATAATACTTGATACTTTCATTATTATTTAGTTTAGACAATGGTTACTTTTATGATAGTTTATTTGGATCATGGTAATTTTTTAATTTGTAGGTTATTTAATTTAGATTAATCATTTATTAAATTTTTACTTTCATAATGAGTTGTATTTTATTTAATTAAGTTTCCAAGTGGGGCCCCACCCATTAGAATTTTGTTTTTTATTATTAATATTTTTGTCTTAAGTATTGACTAAAGTTCATTTTGAAAATTTTATGAAATTATTCATGATGGTATAATTAAATTATTTATATTTAATAAAGTTAGTGTTGTCACTTTGAAATACACCCTGTTAAGTAATGATACCTGTTTCAACTGACACAATGGAAACACTCTTAGGTGTTGGTTGTATACACATAATATTTTTTAACTTTTATCAAATATTGATGTTATCTATCTTATAGGAACCCATCAAGAATTAATCTTTCTAAGTATATGTCTTAAAGGGTACACTGGTAAAGGGGTGGGTAGACCATTGGTGCTTCACATGATTGTTGTCCCTTATTTCCACTTATTACCAATCCAACTAGCTCATAAAAACCATTCCCTAAGTTATTACTCCTATTTTGCATACTCCTCTAGTATTTTACCATCTTCCTTACCCCTATTAGATACTTGATAGTACTAGGTTGACTGGGTCAACCATGTACTCTTATGGGTGAAATTCATTTAGGGTTAAAATTGGCTCTTGGCTGACCTAACCCATGACCTAGTGAATTTTTATCCATAAAAATACTATGTTGAATAGGTCGACCCTATTGAACAAAAGTATTATAGGGGCTTAGGGTTTAATCTACCTATATAAATATTGATAATCTCATCATTATTTAGAGACATCAAGAGTTATTATTTTCTTGTGTTTCTTTACAACCTACTCTTCCACTATTCTACTTGAGGATTCTTAGCTTAGGGTTTCTACTTAAATAATATATTATTATGGATAATTATTGCATGTTTTTTCCTTCCTTAGTTATCCTTACAAACCACAATAACTTCTTGGGAATCCCCTTTGGCCAAGGGAGAGATTGAGTCTTGACAGGTTCATCTTTCAGGTAAGTATTCTCTAACTTTGCTCCTATCTTTAGTAGATAGAAGTAACATAAGTATTGGCTTTCAAATGATATTAATCTTCTTCTCCATGTATTAGGATATTACTCATACATTTCTTAAATTAGATTCCCTTATAAGTGTTTATTTCCATTTGTTTACTAACCCCCATATTGTGCCACAAGCTTTGGTGAGCACTAGATTAGATTTCTTTGCTTTAATTGTTATTAGTATACTAAATATGAAAACAAGGGTATTAGCTAAGGTTAGTGCATGATTTTAATTAATTGGAGGCTTTAGAACCCTCCCTATCATTGTTGTTATGATAAGAGATGCGCTAATTGGGTCTAGCAGATCCACATATTATTCATGTTCTTAATTATTTAATATATGCCTAATCAAAAGTATAAGTATGATCTATCTTATCAAAGTTATGATTGATTTATGGACATGATGAATTTATGATTTCATACATTTTGGTGAACTTGATGTGAATCTAACCCTTGCAATTTTTTCTTCACACTTTTCATTTCTATTATTTTATTATTTTACTATATTTTTGATACTAAGTCTACTAGGCTAGTATAGTTTCTAAATTCTATGTGCATGATTAACACATAGTCACATCAAAATGACTATTATTTTTTTGTAGGTCTTCATCAGATATGGGTTACTAAATTGAAAATGTTAATATATTACTCTTATTCAATTACAAATAATAGACTATGTCAAACATGTTGACTTAGTCTCTTATTCATCTCTAGAATAATAAACTAAGTTGTATAAGTTAACTGAATATCATAGTCATCTTCCAGATAACAAAATAAGTTGACCAAGTTGACTCAATCATATTAAATAAGCTTGAGCAAATAGGGAATTATAGAACTCAGTCAACCCAATTAGTAAAACATGTAAGAATAATTCAAGGAACTTTAATATAAAATTCGTAGTCCTCAACATATTCTAACCCACCAAGGTTCCTTTTTTTCTCTCTATTTCAATTTAGTTATTTATTATAGTTCTATTTTACACAAGTTTGTAGTCTTCAAAACTTTAATACTAAAGAAAACTAGGTCCACCTAGTCGACCTAATTTTATAGTCTATCTTCTATCTAAAATACTAGGTCCACCTTATCGACTTAATTCTTAATGACTCTTGCTTTCAAAATATAGTAGTGACCATATCCACTCTATTCTATTATGTCTACATACAATGTCATCTGAATTGACACTGTACTTGTTTTAAATTTAGAATTAACATTTATATGCTAGTAATTACTTCACACTTTCTCTTTTAGTTGCTTGGATGCTTAGAATAGATCACATAGTATAATTAGGTTATATTTAAATATATAATTTAGTTTCACTATTTTTATCTTTCTTACATACACTACCAAATCACATAATCTCAAAATCCATTTAAACAATTATCTACCCAAGGCATACCTACTTGGATTTCATCACTAAGGGGGAAGCCAACTTGGTTTTTTAGCCAAGTATAAACATGTGGTTAAAGATATATATTAGCTAATCACATGACATCCTTATCTCTATGGGATTATGAATTGAGGGGTTAGGCCCCAATACCAATCCAATACCTTTGCCAACATAGATCCCTTTTAACCTAAACATCGTGAAACCATCCATAGATTGCTTTTTAGTTCCCTAATTTTAGCCAACTTACTTATGACACTTAAAATAACACTTTATAATAATGAAATTTAGGATGAATTCTTAGTTATCATTTGATTTCTAAGTTGATTACTTGCTCTATGATCATTGTATATTGTATTTCAAAAACCTGCATTGGCCAGCATTGGTGCAATGTTTTATGTTGTGTGCCTCAATTGGATCATCCTCATTAACCCAATTGATTGTGTGTTTACTTCCATTTATTTCTTTAAAAATTACTTGAATTTTTTTTATTTCAATACATTGTCATTCTATTCGACATAGTCTTTTATAGACTATTTTTCCCTTGCTTGCATTACTAGGTTGACTCAATCAACCATGTATCTCTTTTACCATCCAAATAAAAGTATTAGGTCAAACTAGTTGACTCTATACTCTTATTCAACTATATTTCCCCCATTTATAGTACTAGGTTGACCCACTTGACTCTATTCTCTTACAAGTTTTATTATTTATCTGATTCAGTTATGTGTTTTTTCCCCTTAACATTTTGTTCATTTCTCTCAAGTCATCATGAATTCCCATAAAAAAATCTTCTTGGATAACCTAAATCCATTTAGATACTATATATGATTTTCATTTATCCCTCTCTTTTCCTCCTAAGAGAACACTCACTCTTGGAGTACCTCTTCCCCTCCTTCCTCTATGGCTTGTAACATGGTGAAAATCACACCTCAAGATGAAGTAGGTGGATCTAATCATTTTTTAACCTATCGAGAAAATTCCCATCTTCAAAATAATGTGGGATAAATGACACAAGTTTAACCAATAATCCCACTAATAATCCATCTTCTAATAATCCTCCCCCTAATACAAATTTTTGGAGTGCTCCTAAAAACACCAACCCACCAATTGGTATAACTCAACTTCTTGCACAATTCATAAAACAAATGAACATAATGCAAACTTCTAACACCTCTGAAATGATGCAATTATAATGTCATTTAATCAATATGGCTAATCAACCTCCATCTATCCATCTTCAAGCCAATCCTAATTATATTCCTCCACCTCTTAGAGATGCCTCAGTCAATGCTATTCCTCAACCTATAATGAATAACAAAATGCTTCAAACTTCCAAAATGAGCCTTTATCTCCCTTCATGATGTCCATTGATATTATTAATATATATCAAACTATAAATTATGATGGGACTAAAGACCTTACATCATTTATCAAATCCTTTGCCAATCTTTACAAAGAGTGGATCCAAACTATTACTTTTTCCACCTCTAAAATTTTAGTTAAAACCTTCACTAGTGATGTATTGGAATGGTAAAACTAGCTTATTCAAAACTCAATTTGGAAACATGAAGATTTATTTAATCCTTTAGTTAAATAGTTTAAACAAAATGATCTTCCTAAAATTTACCTTAGTCATTTAATCAATGCTAAGCAATCTCCCACCAAAATAGGTCATGATTTCATCAAATAATGGAAATATCTGGCACATAAATCTGATTATAATACGATTAATTATAAATTATTCAAACTCTTTATCATTTATTTAACTCTTTCTCTTGAATATAAGGTTCAAAATTTTTCTCCCCAAACACTTAATGAAGCTCTTGACCAAGCTAAACATCAAGACATTATCATGAAGTAATTCGAACCTAATCATAAATTCCTTAAAGAATATTTTAAAAATTCTACTAATTCCATCACTAAAAATAATCCTTAAACCAAACCAAGAGTTAACAAAGCTGGCATTCCTTCATCTTCTCACACACCACTAACTATGTAGTAAATGAAACAATTTTTACCAACCTCTAAACCCCATGCTTATCCCTATAATCCTATTATTTGGTATGACCCTAATTAATTTTATTGGTTCTATGTTGACATTGGTCATTCCCATGAATATTGTATAGGGATTACTAAATTAATTTTTTCATGCATGCTTGGTGATTCCTTTACTCATGAATCTATGATCAACCTTCACCATCAAGAGTACAACACTGCATCTCAAAAATGACAAGTTTCCAAAGCTTATACCTCCAATAACCAAAAATATTTTCCCATAGATAATAACCAACAAAATTCCAAGGATTTTTGTGATATTGATGTTGATTATGACCAATATTACAATAATTCTCAATATGTTAACACTACTAGGGTCAACTATCATCATAAACTATCTTAAAAAGATCTTATCACCAAACATAAGAAGCCATATTTAGAGGAACGACTTAGCAAAGATAATACAACCACTAATCTAGCTTTTTAATCCCATGAAGAACCATCTCCCCCTTTCAAACCCCAAAAAATTCTATTCCTTCAAAATATACCTTACCTTCCAAAACTCACATTGGTTCTTCTTCTAAATCTCATTGGAACTTTCTATAAGAACTTAATTCCATGCATTGTAATATTCTAGTTATGAAGTTAGTTCATACTTCCCATTACCATTGTAAGTTACTTATGCAACAATTACAATAAATTATAGATCCATCTCATACATACAAATAACCACATTTTATTTATCATTAATATACCAACATTCATACCATTGAAACCATGTGTGCTTCTTCTAATCATTCTATTGAATTCATTTAAGAGGACACGATTAATGATTAGATCCTTTTTCATGACAATGACCTACCACTATTAATTAAAATATCCATTAATACTACCCTTATCCATAAAGTTTGAGTTGACAAACGATCTAGTAGTAATGTAACATCTTTGTGTCTCATCCAACAACTTGGTTAGAGGAAAGGATACTCTCAAAAAAATATGCCTTACTTATCATAGATTCGATAAAACTAATCAAAAGCCACTTGATTGTATTTTAGTTCCTCTCACAACCAAATGTAAGGACATTTGAACTAAACTTATGGTCTTTGATTTTCGTTTATCTTATAATAAACTCCTTAGTCTCCTTTAGAATCATAAAATTAGGTCCATCACTTCTTATGGTATCCAATGCATCAAATTCTTACATAATGTCAAGTGGTATAATAATGACACTATTCCCAACCCCTGGAGTATTCAACTTCCTAATCCAAAATCTTAGTATTGTATTCTTGCCATTCCTACCATCAATTGTGCTCCCTTGCCTAAGTTCATCAACATCAATCCCAACTTACAAGTCACTTTTTCTAATTTGGATGAGGATGAACCTAATGATTTGTAACATACTTAAAATAATACCAAGCTACATCCTTATAACTCAAAGTGTCTTCCTCCTTTATTACCTCATGATTGTACTATTCCTCTCATTGATGAGATCATTAATTTTTCCCCTCTATGCAATGTTTAGGATGATTCTTTACCATAAGAGGGATTCACATGTAATGAATTTTGAGTGGCCAAATTATTTCAAGATCCTCTCATCATGTCTCCACACAAATTTCGTAACATTAGGATTTCACCTTCTAAAACTCTCCCTGAATATGAAGCATGTCCCATTTCTCTAACCTATGATGAGAACTACATAATGTCCAAGCTCAAACTTGAGACTTGTATGTTCAACACTATTATAATAAATTAGCTCAAATAGATGTTTTAACCTAGATGTTCATACCATTTCCATGGATCATGAACTAAATCTTGAAGGTCATGTGCCTCCTAATTCTCCACTTCTTGATACTCTTTGGGTGGTAGAACAAGTAATACCTTCTAAACCTCTATAAATTCCTACATCTCTACCACATATACATCCCATCAATATATCCACTTCTTCCCATATCAAAGAAACAAAAAACACAACAATCCCATCTGATCCATCTACTTCTCCTATCCCAGACATTACACTAAATGCCAAGTCTATAGATGTCCATCAGATACATTCTAAATATGATTGCCATGGTAATCAAATTATCAATATCAAAGTATATGTTGAGTATTATGACCCTCTTCCCACTTTTATTAAAGATAAATTTATTCTTTAATTACTTCATGCCCAAGAACCTAAACATCCTTAGTAACATCACAAACCTAAGAGTTTCAAAAACACAGCCCCTTGTTTCATCAACTTTATTGCTAGAATTGATCCTAAAGCTAATCTAATTTATTATCTACTAAATGCACCATATCACTTCCAATATAGTAATTCTATTCTTATTGAAGAGACTACTCAAATTGAATATGGTACTCCATCATACCCTTAACCAGTTACAATTTTTGGTGAACTTTCACTTACTGAATATGATAACTTTAGCTTATTCTTTGATAAATATCTTAAGACTTTCACTTGTTCATATAAGTAAATGCTTGATATTGACCCTATCATTATGGTTCATAACATCATCACTTATCATGATGCTAAACTTGTGCATCAAAACCAATAGAAATTTCCACCCAAATTTTTTAACTTATGTCATAAAGAAATTATCAAACTTCTTGATGCTAAATTTCAAGCCAATGTATTATTTTGAATGTGTTTCAAACATAGTTCCCATTCAGAAAAGGTCACTATGGTCATTTTCATTTACATTTATTTCTTTAATCTTAGTCTCACTTATCCCAAGGATAATTTCCATTTACCTTAAATAGATACCATTGCCTATTCCATAACTACATATGAAATGGTATATCCTATGGATGGATTCTCGAGATATAATCAAATTCACATTACCCTTGAATACCAACATTAGATAAGTTTCACCATGGAATGGGGAACTTATTTCTACATTAAAATGCCCTTCATCCTTAAAAATTCTAGATCCACTTATCAATGAGCAATGACCCATAACTTTCATGGTCTTACTCATAAAATTGTAAAAACCTATGTGGATGACCTCATTTCTAACTCCAAAATTAAAAATACTCATATTTATAATCTTTCCATCATCTTTGACCATGTTCTTAAATACAAAGTTAGACTAAATCCTTATAAATGTGTCTTTGGTGTCACATCTACAAAATTGTTAGGATTCCTAATCTCCCTCCATGACATCAATGTTGACTCTGCTAAACTAAATGTTATCATTAACATGACTATTCCTCATTCCATTCCAAACATTCACATTTTTCTTGGAAAAATGTGGTAATTAGATGATTTACCCCAAAATGGATTATTGTATTGACTCTATTAATTAACTTCTTAAGAAAGGTAATGCCTTAGAATGGATGGATCCCTATCACAAAACATTTGATAATATGAAAGAATCATTACTTCACTTACCTATGATTCATCCTCCTTTAAATGATCAACCTATAATTCTATTTACTTATTCCACACCCATATTAGTTGGGGAAATGCTTTCCCAATAAGATGAGATGGGAAGAGAGTATGCCATTAATTACATCAGCCAAGGCCTCATCATTAATGGAAAATGCTACACAATAGTCAAATGTGATTGCCTTGCCATATATTTTGTAGGTAAAATGCTTTGACATTATATACTTTATCAGACCAATTATGTCATCATTTATTATAACCCCATTCATCACTTCTTCACCAAATCCTTTCTTCATGGAGATAGAATTGACAAATTGATGGTCTGCCTTATGGAATTTGATCTCTCCACATTGTTTTAGATTACAGTAAAAGTAGGTTTTTAAGGGACCCCAAAACCCTTTAACAGAATAAAAAAATATAAAGCATTAACAACCACTAGGAAAAGTAGTCCTGAAACCTACTAAAGAGCAGCACCAAAATCAGGTTTTACAGGGACAACATCAATATCCAGTTTATGAATACTATTCAGCCCCCTAATATTCCAAGTAATGATTTTCATATCTATTTTTAGGAGTAAAATCCAGAATAGTTACCTGCCTACCATCAACAATATTCTGCATACTTTCTAACTCTCTGGTTTTCGTAGTGGATCTTCTTCTAGGTTTGTCTAGGGAACCAACATCCGGTTTCACCTTAGAATGTTGTTTAACTCTTTTTCCAATTTTTTTCGGAATAGAAGCAAGAGGTTTTGCCTTATTTTTCTGATCTATTTTGCTACTTCTAGTTTCTACCCCCTTAGTATTGATCTTTTTTTCAGCCCTTTTTCTTTAGTTTAGTTTATGCTTTGAGTTTTCTCCATTATCTTTCACAACTTCTAGGGGAGGAGGCTCATCCAAAGGAAAGTCACTATCTGCACGAGATAACACCTAGATCTCCCTAGACTGAGAAAAAAGATCTCCCTCCTCTAATTTATTTTTGGCTTCAGCCAAGAATTCACCTTCCTCTAGCATAATATCCTTTGATAGATCACAATTTGTTTTGATAGATCTATCAGATCTTCTATTCTTTGTTCAAGTATTATGGTATCTAGTTGTAGACCATGTCCTTCTTTCTCAGACTTTACTTTCTCAAAAGAAGGCTCTTTATCTACCTCAGCATGTGGGGCATTAGAATCTTCAAAAGAAGGCTCTTTATCGACCTCAGCATGTGGAGCTTTAGAATCTTCATTAATCTTTTGTTCTTGGCGATGATCTTCTTTGGGTTTCCATACTTTCTTTTGCTGGACCTTGGTCTTTTTCACATCCAAAACACTACTAGGATGATTTTTACTTTTGGATGGACAATTTTTAACCAGATGCCCCTATTTCTTACAAGCATAGCAAGAGTTGGGCAAATATTCAAAAAAAAATCTTGAGTTTTTTTACCAAGCTTGGATATTAGTTCCACCTTTTCTGGGAGATGATTCAGGTCTGCCACTTTAACATAAATTCTGGTACTTTAACGTTTGGTTCTAGAAGTTGTAGCATTATCCAATGCCACAAGTTCACCAAAAGAACTGGCAATACCTTTAAAAATTTCCTCATGCCAAAATTCTAAAGGGAGACCAAGAAGTCTAGCCCAAATGGGAGTGGTTAAGAAAAAAGAATCTGAGAGATCCATGTTAGGCTCCCATTTTTGAATAGTGAGAGAGCATTTGCCAAAAGACCATGGTCCTCCATAAAGAACCATATTCATGTCTTCCTTACAGTTGAAGATAAATGAGAAGAAACCATTGAACATTGGTACAATATCTACCTCTCCTCAAATAAACCATTCCTTTTAACCATTTTTCTAAGAGATTCTAGATCTGGTCTTGCTCTTAAAAATTTGCCCACTAGGGTGAAATCCATGGAGGACACAGAAAAATTGACTAAAGGATCTGGAATAAAAATTTGAAACTCACCTTTCTCCCAGCAAGACTTAGCAGTCACTGGCAGGAAAAGAGATTTTCCAGTAGGTTTCTTACCAAGCAGAGATGACAAGGTCCTTCATTCTAAGAACCCTACCTTCAGCCCTTCTGAGGAATTTTCCTTGTTAGAATCAACATTATCTTTCTCCTTTTTGAGATCCTACCCCAACACATGAAAAACAAAAGGGGAATCTAATGGGGGGATACAGACCCCACAAAAAGGATCAGATACGCACCAAGACTTTCCATTATCCACATTGGCCAAAGATTCTAACCCAACATTCTTCTCAACACCCCTTACAGTTCCTCCATGTTCTGTACCTCCTGCCAGATTCTCCCCGACCAATTTCCCACCTACATGCAAACTAGCTAATTCAAATTCTGAAAGATCACCCATTTTTCCCCCATGTACAAATGGTAAAAAATTAGTCTCCACATTGTTATATCAAAGGATAAATCATCTCTAATTAAATTATTTCATCTCATGTACCTATTACCAATCACCTTGAAGATAATCTTCTTGATAATAATATTCTCTATATTTAAGGTCTCAATAAAGTAATATATATTGAATATTACTTCCATAACTTCACTGCCAATTTTGAATTAAGTAATCTAGATGAATTTGTTATCCTCATCAATATGACTAAACCAAAATTAGTTATCAAATAACTTCTTAAAATTAATTTCAACTTATATAAAGATACTTAGAACCTTCACTTTGATGGTGATAAATTCCTTTAAAGAGCAAGGGTAGGCTACATTCTTACCATTCCTCTTAGAGATATTATCCCTTTAGATTTTTACTTAACATTTGATGCCACTAACAACATGGGAGAGTATGAAGCTCTAATATTAGACATGAGAGCTGATCGTGATTTAGATATCTAATACCTACATACCTTAGGTGATTCTCATCTCATTTTCTACCAATTCAATGGTTATTATCAATGCAAAATTGAGAATATCATTTTTTATCATCAAATTGCAACCATTCTTACTAAATATTTTATCTCTTTCACTATCAAACCTATCCCTCAAGATCAAAATTCTATTGATGATTCCCTTGATTCTTCAACATCTCTTTTTCATTGACACCGATTTATTTCTAATCCCACTATTATTATCAAAATAATAAAATATCCATCCTCTATTCAACCATAATATTTGATTATCTACCACATCAAGGTTATCAAATTTCAATAAATCCCATGGAATAAAGATATCATTCATTTGAGCATCAAAATTATCCTCCTAATCTTGATTCCTGTCAAAAAAATTGCATTTGTAAACAAGATTTTAATTATGTCTTTTGATATAGCATACTTTATTATCTCAATGTTAAAGGTACCTTACTCTATTATGTTATGCAAGATGAGGTTCCTCTTCTTTTTAAACAAGCACATGGGGGCATTTGTAGTGGCCACTATAGTTGGCATGCTACAACCCAAAAATGCTTATATATGGGATAATTTTAGATTGTTATTGAAAAGGATGCCATCAAATTTGATAAAAAATTACACTCCTTGATAGATTCATGATGATCTAATTCATTCATCTCTATTTGAGCTTTAAACTATTGAATCTCCCTAGCCATTGTCCATGTGGGGATTATATCTCATTGGCAAACTACCTTGATCCCAAGATGGGCATGTCTTTATAATCAATGCTATCAAATATTTCACCAAATAGGTTGTGGTTATTCCCCTCATTAATTTCACTAGTACTACCATCTCCAAATTCATCCTTAATCAAATCATTTTCTAGGTTGGTGTCCCTCATACTATCATTTCAGATAATGGTGGTAATTTCAAAAAAAAAGGATGTCAAATATCTATATGATAAATTTAAAATCAACCATAAATTTTTCATGCCCTATCATCCATAATTTAATGGCCAAGTTGAGGCCACTGACAAAATTCTTAATAAAATTCTCCAAAATATAATTCATGAAACCTACATGGATTGGCACCTTCATCTCTATCCTACTCTTTGCGCCTATCATAATAGCATATGTACTAACACTAGGGCAATGTTGTTCTCTCTAGTGTATGGTTTTAAATCAATCATTCAATTCAAAGTTGAGCTTCCCTCTCTCTATATATCTCTTCATGGTATCATACCTAATGAATAATTATTGAATCTCACCTTCATGCTCTCAATCTCATTGATGAACATCATCTTTCTACTTTACAACATAATAACCAATACAAGTCCCATATTTCCAAAAAACATAACAAAAGAGTTAAAGTTAACACATTTAATGTTGGTTATCTTGTCCTTAAATTATACTACAATCATGAAAAAGAAGGTAAATATGCCCAAAAATGGTGTGGTCCCTATTTAGTCAAAGATATTCTTGGTCCAAGTACCTATCACCTTCAAACTAGTGAAGGACATATTTTTAAAAAGACCAACAATGAAAAATTCCTCAAAAAGTATTTGCCTAATCCTTCCCTTATTTTCATATTATATATATAGTATATATATAACACTTTTTTCATGTTACTTACATGGGTCTCACCTCTACATCAATTCTCTATTTTCAAAAACATTAGTCCTTCCTTTTGGTCTTTTGGTTTCCCTTTTACTCATGAGTTGCATTGTAAAATAATAAATAGGACATGGTATTCCTCATGATATACTTTTAGTATCTTTATTTAAATACTTTTACACACTTTTTTCACCCCATGTGTTTCTCTTTTGTGAGTTGAAGTGTAAGACCATGGATAGTACCTAGCCTTCCTCACAAATACCATATTTTTCTTACCTCATTTTCCAATACTTTTTGGCACCCTTTTGGGTTTCTATTATATAAGTTGTAGTGTAAGACCATGGATAGGACCTGACCTTCCTTATAAAATAACTATCTTGCCATTCTAGAATGTGTTTTTAAATGGTTATAATTTCTTTATCTTTGTCTCAACTTTAGCTTCTTTCAATCCATGAAATTTGCATAACAACTTATGGTAGAATGTTTTCCTCCATTTCCCTCATTATTATGATAAGGAATCACACTTTTCTCTCATTGTATCTTTTTGTTCTACCTTTGTCACATTTTTTTTATTTGAAGTAATTTAAATTATTTCATGTTTCATTCCTCTTGATTTTCTTTGCTTTCACTCCACATTAGATAAAATAAGGTTGAAGTCAAGATAACACTTTTATTTCACCTATATTTATGAGAATCTTAGATACTATGCTCTCTATATTTCTCTCTATTAGTATCCAAGTCCCAAGTATTGAAATAAAAGTCATTTTTAGAACCCATGGTTAGTTTTCTAAATTTGTATGGAGGAGGAATAAAAAATCCATCAAGAAAATTAAAAGCTAAATCATTTTAAATAAAAGGTAATGATATGCAAAAGGAAATATAGAAATATCAAAAGAGAAAATAACACCAAAAAAGACATGATTAAAAGCACATATATTATCTCTAATTGAAGCTAAAACTCCACAGTTGGCCTCATGATGGAGTCAAGGTCCATTAGGGTGTGATAGGCTAGTATACTGAAATGGGATAATTCATCAAATTCTATGGTGCTACCTAATTTTTCATACAAGTACCCAATATTTTTAATATACTGACATCTCTATAAGGGGTCCTAAGTAATGGGGAACACATTATGGGAAGGTAGGCCCATTTTAATTTTTATTCATGTATAATTCATGGGATAATTTATATACTACATTTTTTGATCTACGACTTGTGTGGTAATGATAAGTTCTTCAAATTCCTTAAGGTCAAAAGTCCTCTTATTTTGAAAAACCTAATTTGAGTATCTTGACTTTGATAAAGAGTTAATCTACCTTGGATTTTAAGTCATTCTCCCCTCCACCCATTTCCTTTCCCCCCTTGATAGGCAACTTGTGATTCTAAATCTATTTTCCTTCTATACTTCTTTATTCACACCTTAATAACATGTTAGCACTAATTTGTTTTAATTTTATCTATCCTTAGACTAAAACAACATGTTTTATCAACTACATATTACTTTATATATACCATGGATCTACATTTATATATGTGCCTTGATTTATTTTACCATTTGTCATTGTTATGATACCCTTTTTTACTGACACATGAGTCCATTTCTAATTTCATGTACTTTTTCCATTATTGAGTGAGGTTGGCTTGTTACTCATCACTCACCAACGTTGTTTTCCCTTTTATGCACCTATTTCCATTGATGATTGAGTAAGGATTTTTAATGCTCACTCATCAATGTTGTTTTACCATTTTCACTTACCAATATTTGTTTATGTAAGGAGTGTTAAAGATTATACATTGATGTTTGATTACCATACTTTCTGACATATATCCTTGGTTTGACTTGGTGATTTTTTCTTTCTTACTTAAGGTTTACTTGTTTGTTTTTTTATCTTTAATAGCCTTGGATTTTTGGTTACCTAATTTACTCTAATTTTTTGACTTGGTCATTTGGTCCAACACAACACTTGTCACCCCATCTTATTAAATTTCTAAGTACATCCCATCCACATAACACTAGTTATCTTGGCTTTCCTACATTTGTTTATTGTTTCTCTTTAGTTTTCTATGCTTGGGTTTATCAAAAGTAGTCTCTACACCCTCCATAATAAAAGCTATAAACACATTAGAAAACCATCCATAATAAAATCAAGTCAATGTACACATCACATTTAATTTTTAGTTATTTCCATTTTATTCATTTATGTTTAGTCATTTTTTCTTTAAAATATTGTAGCTTTTTTACATTTATCATTATGTGTTACTATGTTCTTTCTCAAAGCACCATCCCTTATTGTACCTAAGTGACTCATGATGATCTTTTAGTGGGGCATATGTATAAAAATAATATTTTTAACTTTTATCAAATGCTGATGATTTTTATCTTATAGGAATCCATTAAGACTCAATCTCTCTAAGTGCATGCCTTAAAGGGTGCACAAGGAAAGGGGTGGGTAAACCATTGGTAATTCATAGGACTATTGTCCCTTATTTACACTTATTACCAATCCAACCAAATCCTAAAAATTATTCCCTAAGATATTACTACTCTTTTTCACACTCTAATTTTTTACCATCTTTTATACACCTTTTCCTCACCTAAATCCCCTTTCAACAAATTATAGTAATATATTAACAGGGTTGACCCTGTACTCTTATGGGTGAAATTAAATTAGGGTTTAGGTCAGTTATTGGTTGACTTAGCCCATGACCTAGTGAAATTGTGTCCATAACAATACTAGGTCAACTGGGCTAACCCTATTAGCCAATAATTCTAGAAAGGTTTAGGGTTAAACCTAACTATATATACAAGATCATTTCATCATTATATAGACACATCAAGAGTTATTATTCACTTGCACTTATTTACAATCTACTCTTCCACCATTCTACTTGAGGAGTCTTAGCTTAGGGTTTTTACTTGGATAATCTAGTCTTATGGAGAAGTCTTATATGTTTTGAAATTTATTAGTGATCTTTATAAACCATAAAAAAATCTTTCAAAACCACTTTGTCTAAGGGAGAGAATCAGTCTCAATGGGTTCATATTTTAGGTAAGTATTCTCTAGCTTGGATCCTCGTTTTTCTAGATAGAAGTAGCATAAGTATTGGGTTTTATATAATATTAATGTTCTTCTCCATGTATTAGGGTCTTAATCATACATACTTTAGTTGATATTCCCTTCTACATATTTATTTCCATTTGTTTACTCACCCCCATATTGTGCCATAAGCTTTGGTGAGCACTAGATTATATTACTTTGCTTTATTTATTATTAGTATAGTGAATATGAAATAGGGATTAATTAGGGTTATTATGTGATTGTACTTTGTTGGAAGCTTTTAAACCCTCCCTAATATTGTTTTTATTATAAGAGATCCCATAATTGGATTTAGTAGATCCACATATTGGCCATGTTCTTGATTATCTAATATAACCCCAATTAGAAGTGTAAGTATGATTTATCTTCTTTAAGTTAGCATTGATTTATAGACATGATGAATTTTTGATTTCCTACATTGGTGACCTATTATAGGAGTGAATATCTAGAGAAGGATATCTCCTTCTTAACCATAATGCACCTAATTTAGGATTAGGTTTTAGTCTTGAAACCTACACAAATAATTTGTATTTAAGCTACACTAAGACTCTATTCATGAAAAGAGAGATAATAAAGCTATAAACTTGAAAATGTGGTGATGCACTAAGATTGAGGATCTCATGTACCTTCCTAAAACAAAAAAAAGGGATAAATAAAGATAGAATTTTATTCCACATAATCTTCAAATTAGGTTTCTCAAGCATAAGTGCTTCATATGAAGGTGGTGGTTTATGTTATAACTAGAAGGGATAGCCAAAAGGTCTTTCACAAGATACAATTAGTGAAATTCCACAACTAATCACTTGCATAACCAGTTATAACATAACATATGACCTATAAAATACATGCCTACTTGCACCAAGGTGAAGGGAGATGGACTTACACAAGGGAAAACACTCTCTACCACATATGTATATCAAAAAAACATAAAAATCACACAATATAGAAGATTAGAGAAGGTAAAAACCACTCTTTATTCAATTCAAAATCCTTAATATAGCATTTAAAAGATTACAAAGAAGTATAATTTTGTCATACCCAGTTGAGGGATATAAAATAAGCCATTACCATCCCTATACATACAAAATATGAAAAGAGAGAGAGAAGTGAATATCACTAGAAGCTCATGAATACTACCATTTACACCATAATTTAGATTAAATCTAAAAATAGACAATGAAAATCAAGGCAATCAACATCCCTCAATTCAATAGGCATGTTTTAGTGTTATTTATCCAAGGAAAGTGGTGTAGAGGGGTATATATTAGGCATTTATTTATCCTTTAAGGGTTTGGACATACTTATTTTGGTTACCCATTATAATTATAACTCTATCCTTGGTGTAATGGCCCATTTTTTCCTCCATGAAGCATTAACTCATCAATCAATTTCACATGCTTGGCATGCTTGAGATAAATTAAGCCATAACTATCCTCCACTTTTGAATGACTTGTAAAATGAATTATTAATCATGTAGGGGAATATTTTAGTGCATTCATTACCTTACTGAAGATTCACACAATCTTCTTATGCCATACCTATCCTCTAGTGGCCTCTTTAATGTACCTTTATTGCTAAAGTGTGAGGTGTCATGGAATAGACTTCCTAATCATTGACACTTCCACTAATAAAAAAATATTATAAGAGTTAGAAAACCTCAAACATATCTTTATCCTTCCATGTTTGACATATTGATGATCCCAAACCTATAACTTACTTTCATCCATGTTTGACTGCTACTAAGGGATGAAAAAACATGTAACCATATTCTTGAATACTTGGTAGATTATGTTTATAATTACATAAGGCCTTGAATTTTAATCTTTATACCTATAAATATCATTATTAAGGACTTAATAAGCCTAAAATCCTTAACTATGATTGAAATCTTATGAAATCTAAAAACTATACTTGTAAGTGAGTCATTGAAGCATTTTCAATGTTTTAAAACTTTTAAGTGAGGTTGAGGATTGTTTTATTAATTTTTATAATTATGGAGTTTTATTCCTAATTAAATAAATAGGTATAAGATAATTAAATCAGTAAATAATATGTAATAATTAAGCTATTGATTTATGTAAATAGATTTGTATTTTTTCCTTTTCTAAAAGTAGTAACAAATAAGAGATGTAGAGGCCTAGATCTACCACCGATAACCTCCAACCAGGATTTTGACCAATTTCCACCAAAATGCACAATTTGGATTAAAAAAACTAAAACACATTAAATGAGTTGAAATTGATATATTCAATTGCTAATTTTAGCTAGGGTATCATTAAATGGGGCAATGCAATTTATGGGCTAGCTAACTTTGATCAGATCATTTTGAGTCAAAATGCTAATTTTACACTTGGGTGATTTAGATTGCTCTTTTCTATCAAATTTCTTATATGAGATGTATGTATTTGTTATTTTTTGTTGGAAATATCATAAATTGGAATATAGTTCCAATGCATCTCACATTGACTTCTAATTCCAATCGAGTTGAATTTTGGACCAATAACAAGGCATTATAATCAATTTGAGTAATTCGTGCACAAAGTGCTTAATCATAATTAAGAGATAATAAAACAAAATTAGAGCCTAATTAATAATTACATGGAAACTTGTTTAATACTTATTTTAAAAAATGAATATTGATTAACTGCATCATCAGGTGACATCATTTCTTGGGCAGACATCCCTAGGCCATAAATGCCACAAATATCAAGATTTTGGGTATCACATGCTTCATAATGACCCTCCGTGCCTCTTAAATTCCAATTTTTCCAATTCATGATGAGGATAATTATATATTTAATTAAAAAAAATTAAATTAATCATTAACCACACATCTTCATCTCAAGATGGATGGTTCAAGTTGATTCTGAGCAATCTCTAAAATCTATAAATAGGAGGCCTTGCCTATTGAATTTTAAGCTTAATTTGTGAAAAGTTAACATGTTAAACTAATTCCAATAGATCTCACATACCAAATTTATGATTAAAAAATATTTATCCATGCCAACCCAAAGCCATAAGGTGTTAAGGAGAAGAGGAGATAGCCAAGCCTCCTTTAATGAACACTTCATGAGCACAAGCTGAGAAAGCCACTACAACAAGCATTTGAAGCATCTAAGGAAGTTGAAGGATTCTTGTTTTTCTTTACATTTTGTTTGTGTTTTTCATTTGTTTTTGTTATTAAGCTCACCCTAGTATCTAGGCCTAGATATGTATGGTAGTTAGTGTGTTTTTATCAATTTTTTTTCATTTTGGGACTAACACAATACTAATAACCTCTCTTGAGTCAAATTATTAGTTCAAAAGAGAAATATAACATACCTTATTCTAAATGATCCAGACTAAGGAGAAAGACTATAAAACTATCAAAAATTGGATCTTGAGGTTCATTTTTAGATTGGATAAGAGCATCAAAAGTAGGACACCCTACTATCTGGCATTGTAGTCCTTTTTTGGCACTATTATCTACATGATCTAAGCTTTGTGGTTTCTATTTGGTAGGCATGTATTACCCTATTAGTGAAACATTAAATCTTAGAATCCTATAGAGCTTATTGTGCATCTATTTTTAATCTTCAAATCCCTTGGAGTTGTTTGTGCTTGAACTTGAATGGAAACTTGGAAAAGATAGAGAAGGGGTTAGTGTGTAAAATATACATTGGATGCACTTCACACCATGTGTGTGGGCACATTGCCTCCATACCAATACTTAGAGGAGGGATCAAGTGAATGTAGCTCTTCCATTTAAGTGTTTAGTGCAATTATGTATGATAAATGCAAATAGATGTGAAATTGGATGTACTTTGGATGGATAGGGACTGATGTAAAGGTTTGAATAAGCTTAAAATTATCTTAGATGGTTATATGTAGAGAATAGGGAAGATTTCTTGAGTGTACTTACTTATATTCTTAATTATTTCTTGTAAATGAGTGTCAAACCCTCTAAATGGAATTTTAATGGCATTTTATAGGCAAATTAATGATCATAGGTTAAATGAATTCATTTTAGGATGATAAGAAAAAGGATAAGGATCTAAAATAATATGACAATTAGGACCAATTTTGTACTTGAACAATAATTCCAAAATCAAGACACCCTAGGTTTTATCACTCCTATCCAAGTTAGGTGATATTATCTATAGGGAATGAGACCTAGGGGGATAGATTTAGGCCTGAAAGAGATACCTAGGTCTATAATGGTCAAGTATGAAAGGTTATGGATGACTAAGAATCATTGAAAGAATAACCTAAAAGGGTTGTGTAAGTAAGTAGTAAGACCTATGGATTTGGTGTCATTAGCGATGATTAAGTCATCTAATTTCACATTTTATATGACTAAATTCCCCCCCTTTTTATTCTAATGATGAAATTAAGTGAAATGCTAGGGTTAAAAAAGTAAAAAGTATGTTTGAGCTTACCTGTAAGGGAGAAGCTCATGAAGCTATGTGATGTTGGATATGCATAGAGAGAGAGCATACTATAAAGTGTGAATCTACAATAAAAACATAAAATTAGATCATTTATTACTAGATATGATATATATAAAATAATATCATATAAAATTTGAGTAAGAGGAATCTAACGGAATGAATACACCTCACTAGGTATGCGAACTAATATAAAACCTATTGTGATGTTGGATTATGAAAGATGATACTGGTTATGTGTTGAGTGCTAAATTGCCTAAAAGGTGGTTTAAGAATAAAAAGGTTATTCCTTTTGATACATCATTACCAACTAAGTGAAGTTAATGAATCATGTATGCGATAGTCAATGTCTAGACTATGTGTCCAATCCCTCTGAATAGGTGGCTAAAGAATACAAAAGTTGGCCCTTTGGCTCCATTGTTGCCTCATGAAGTTATGAAGTGATACCATTATAGAATATATTTAATATGAGATGGATCATGGATTCCATGGATGTTCTATAAATATGATAATGTTATGTGGATATCCTGAATGTATGTCAAAAACTAGGCCACTCTTGGCTATTTTGAAAGATGAAGGTTAGGTTTATATGCAAGCCACTCCAAAAATGATGTACCAGGTTTATGTGAAATAAAAATAACTCAGGCATTAAAAAATTTAAACTTGTATGAAATCTAAATTTTAAAGTGATGCTAACCACTTGTAGATGGAGTAAGACACACAACTACTCAGAATGCTTGGGTAATAAACTAAAATCAGCAACAAAGAAGACCAATATGCCACACACATTGCCCCCAATCACTAGTGTCTAAAACATGGATTATGATCTAGAAGTTATGTCAACTTACTAATCTCAAACTTTAAGTGAGATTCATCATGCCGTGCATGATACCCCCTATATTTGGATTTATTGAGAAAATTGTACTAAAACTCTAATTTTCACTTATCTGGATGTGTAAAAACTATAGTTGAGATGAACTTTTTGCCTGTTAATAGAAAACTTGGGTGTTGTTTTGCCTATATAATATCACCAAAATGAGGAAACCATTGTGTTTATAACTTCTATCCATGTTCATCACTATTGTCCTATACTAAAATTGGTTGTTGATCTTGAATCATCATTATTTTTCTATTTTGTTCTAACTAGTTTGACCTCTAGATTCAAAACTGAGTGTTTTAAAAACTACATTTTTGACTATTAGGAGTTTTTATCTTTGTTATAAATCCATTTTATATTTCCCCCTCTTCTAAGGGTAGGAATCATCACCTGACAATGACTTCCCTCAGAAGAAAGAGCCCTACAAGTGTGTTATGTTTCATAGATTCATGAAATAGTAATGATAATTGACAAGATATCTTGAGATATATAAATATTTGTATTGAGATATTGTTAGATCAATATGGGGATGCCTATATAGATGTAAAAAAGTGATAACATGTTTAATGTATTGAACTATAACTATAAATGTTAGATGTTAGTTATTAGTTTTTAATTGTCAAGGAGGGATGGAACATGATGTCTATCATGGCATCCAAAAAATCAAGGTAAATGCATGATATAGATCATGGAATTGAAAACATGGAAAAATAATCAAGAAATAAGCATATAATTCAATAATTAAGAAGCAAGAAGCATACAAGGCTAGACAAGGGGCCATACAAATAAGGGATATGGGCACATGTCACTCAAATTAGAAATCAAGCAAGGGACATTGGCAAATGTCCAGAGGTACACACACAAATAGAAGCAAAGAACATTGGAAAATGTCCTAAGGTATACATAAGAAAAAAAATTGGAAATGGAAATACAATCACATTGAGCTACATAAATCAAGAAAGGAAAACATGTAAAATAGAAATACAAATGCATTTAACTAATCAAATCAAGAAGTGAAAGTATACACAACATGTTAGTATAAGACAATGTAGATGCTAAGAGATACACAAGTGCTAGATAATAGTGAAATTTTGATATAGTAATCTATATAATTTATTAAGTAATGGACATCAATATGATAACTCAAAGTTTTTAGTGTAGGATTGACAGAACTTGTATGGTGAAGTCATGTATAAAATTCCCCTAATGGGTATGTATATTGATGTGTGTCTCAAATTTAGAAGTATGAATGCCACCTCAATGGGTAGAGTGAAGTAATCAAGTAGATGGATGTCATTGTACACACTCAAAAGAGATCAAGTGAAGCATGTTAATTTAGATAAATTGGAATAAAATAGCATGAAACAATAAATGTAAGTCCTAACATGATAGTAGTAATGTAAAGCATGGAGTATGCATGCAATCAAAATGTTTTTTGTGTTTTTATATAAGCTATGTATAGGAGAAACTAGGAAGAAATGATAATAACTGATGAGTCCCATGGGATATTATCTATCATGGTGTCCTATATCATGGTGGCTCATTTAAAACCAATCATAGTGGGTTGCTACATGAAATAGGTCCTGGAAAACTCACCCATAATGAATATTTCTCTGAAGTGGTACTCTATGATGTGTATGACTGAGAAATAGATCAATATGGAGCTAAAACCTATGTCTATGGATCATTTAATACTAATCATAATGGGTTTCTAGTTTAAATAGGTCTTAGAAAACTTGGTCATAGTGAATATTTTTTTGAAGCGGTATTTTATGATGTGTATGTGTATGAAACTGTACTGTTTATGCCAAAGACTACACTATTGTATGTAGGCTAAGCTCACTACATTGGTCTCCAAAGATTCTAATTAGGTGATAGAAGAGACCTCTTATTAGGCTTTATTTGATAAACTACATTACTCTCATAATGAGTAACCAATGATTCTTATTCCTGTGAAGGAATGTCCTTAGAGGACTCAATCATGAAGGAATGAGGTCTATGGTTCCATGATGGAGGAAATCTCAATGCCCCCTATGTGAATTCTATGATTCCATTATCAATACATCTATTAATTCAATCTCTAATTCCAAAATAGTCATTATATCTGTGTCCACAAATATGGTGATAGTTGTAAAAAGGCCGATGTGGCTGTCTATGTAAGAGATGTGGATTTCATCAGTGAATAGAAGGTAATATGACTAACCACATATCTATTAGTGTTTATAAATTTATAGATGGTTTATCCCTCTATGAATCAAAATGTAATATTGCCTTACTTATATTCTTTATATTTCTTATTTTAGGTTATGATTTCTGGTTTGGATATGTAACATTGCTTATAATTAATTGACTAGGTGAAGATGCATATACACAATTGGCACTAGGGTACCTATGAAACATTTATATTATAATATGATTTTCTAATGTTGTGATATTTTAATGTAATATTTTATTCTATGTTTGTAAATATGAAAATAACTTGATCATATTGGTGATTTCATTCTTTAGAGTCTCACAAGTGCAAACCTTAGTTGCTTTTGATTAAACATGTAAGGACATATGTTGAAGAGGGTTTGAATAATCTATAATAAGAATATATACATAAGGAAAAAATATATAGGCTACCTCACCTTTTAGATGGGTGATAACATGGACTTGTTTAGATGGAATGTAGCTATCACACTCTTGAGGGAGAGAAGGACAAAGAATTTCTTTCCTCTGTATGAAATATAACATTGAAACAAGAATAGCCAAAGAGGCATATAAATCTAGGTAGATATTATGCATGTAAGCTAAAATGAATGTAAGTGGAGGTATAAATTTTATGTAAATATGATTATAGAGAACATTCCATATGAAACATAGCAAATAAGGGATAAAAAGAAAGAATTTTTGCATGTATGCATAAACAAATGTGACATGTGCTATGACATTTCTAATGTGTTTAGCATGATAAACTTGTATATTTTTCCCTCTAAGAGATAGAGAGAAAATATTAGGGAGTAGGAAATTGTGCATGTATGAATAAAGAGATTTGACATGTGACATGACATTTTGAATGTGTTTAGCATGATACGCTTGAAAATAATTTGATATGAAAGATATAAAGCCAAGGGTTGAGAGGGCATATATTTGTGCAACAATGCATATATATCTTTGACATGTATTATGACATTTGTATTTTTTTTAACATAATGAATTTGGAGATTTTTCCATATGAAAAATAGCAATTAAAAAATAGAGAACATCATTTTGTGCCTAAATGCATAAAGAGCTTTAAATTGTAACATAATATTTCTAATATGTTTAGCATGATAAACTTGAAAGTTTTTCCATATGAGAGATAGAGAGTGTTAGGAACCCATGGAAGAACACAATTGATTACCATATACAAGCAACTTAAGATGCGGAATTAACCAGAAGTAACAAGTAACTAGAAACTAGAAACAACACAAAATATGAGAGACAATACACAACTTGTATTAATACTCATACAGAAAAGAATATAATAAAGAAGATGCCACTTCTTCTTCACCACCTCTCAAAGGCTTCCCACACCTCAAGTGAATAGTACTTCTTTCCTCTAAGCTCTCTCTTATGGTCCCAACACACAACTCAAACACAGAGTTGGTGTTCACCTCCAACCAGTCAGTACGACATTACCAATTACAACTAATGCTCCATGCACTCCACAAGTGCTCCACACACTCCAACAAGTACACAATCATACTTCAAGTAGATCTCCCATAAATCTGCAACAACTTACAACCCAATGATCTTAATTATGGAAGGAACTACCTTACCTTCCTCTCTTGCTCTATAACTGAGTACACACCATACTCCAAGTAGACCTTACCTAATCCTGCTCCCTGTTGTGTTGCTGTCCTCCCTGATCTTGCACTCCTGCAAATCAATCTAGTTCTGCACACCTACAAACTTGGATCATGTACACAAATACACCTATAGATCAATGATCTTACTTACCCATGTAGATCTCCTAATGTAGTCATGCACACCTACTGACCAAGATCATACATACATGAAGAACCCTTTTGATTCTCCAAAACCAGCACCCACACTTGGCACTGTGGCACTAGGAGGAACACACCATGCTCTCTTCACACACAGAAGGAGCTAATTTTGATCTCTTACTCTTTAGCACACTTTACAATACATCCTATGAGTCTCTTAAATAGATCTCATGCAAACAATAATTAGACACCTAATTACAATAATTAGATCCACAGCTTTGAGTCTAAAATTGGCTCTCATCATGCAAACAATCGGTTCATTAACTATCCATAACACTCACAGTTCCAAACCACACAGGCGACTAACGTCGGTCCCTATCTGCCTGGAGGTGATCGACACCTATCGATCCATGACCAACATCGATTGCATTCCTGTCTACCTCTGACCGACGTCAGTCGGCCTAATCGACGCCGGTGACTGTGACACTTTAGCAACCTCCTCCAACCTCCTCCATGTCTGCATCAGTGAAGCTTTTAGCTCCACAACCTAACAATCTCCCACTTGGAGATAAATAGCTGCACTATACCTATACCTATACCCCATCTAATCTATTTCCTAGCTTATATCCCTCTTTAAGATCAATCATGAAGACCACCCACCACACAACCTGTGGTGCACCTCCTATCATCTGAGTACCCTACCACATCCAAACCTACAAACCCATGTAGTGAAGTCCTAACCCTACATAACATGAATCCCTACTATTGGTCCATCTCAGACACCTGAGAATCCACTGAATTGCCCTCCAGTGCTTCCTTCCTGGATTGACTACAAACTTTATGACATCACCCACTGCTTAGGCAAAATCAGGTCTATGCCAGACCTCATGTGATTTTGGACACTGAACTATCCAGCCCTTAGTGTGCTTCGGTTCTGCATCCTGAACCTCGCCAACACCTGATTCACATCAGCTCCCATTGGAGACAAAATCAACCTGTGCTCTTCCATGTCTCCCATGCCAAAGAATTTTGATACTCCAGATTCCTCATGACATGCCACTAAACTAACCTTACCCTTAACTCAGCAAATACCTATATGTACGAACCTGCTAGCAAACATATCACCCACATATAGTAACAGTATAATTTTGTGACTCATCATCCACCTGGTAAGACAAACATAATGGTTACACTGACACTGACTAAAGCTTTGCTTTGTCATCCACCTGTCAAAACTTGTACCACTATCCTGCAGCTTCCTCAAGACCATATGACCTGGCCTTTCATCTCACGTGTCTGTTCTCTCTATTATTTAACTAGGGTATCCATTCATCTCTGTGCTTTCATATCAGCTAGCAACCCTACCAAATCTCCGATTTGGTTTTGCATTCTCATCATGCCATGCTCCCACTGTTTCCTAGATCCTTCCTGCTCTGCAGTCAGTAACTAGTATAATGAAGAGGAACAATGAATTTGAGGCTTACTTACCACCTTTAGTCCTCCATATGGGCATTTGAGACTCCTTGATAGCTTACTATCCACCCAAAATCCATTACAGTGACTGACCTTAATCACCACATAGTCTACATCTGATCGACGTCAGTTTCCATGCACCTGTCCTGACTACCAACTCTGCCAACGTCAGTGTCCCTATTACCGACGTTAGTCCTCCTGACCGATGTCGGTCTTACCTATTGTCGACATTTGTCATCCTAACTGATGTTGGTCTTATCTAGCCTGACATCACCAGCTTTAGTCTGCACATGACTGACATCGGCACCTATTTGTTCGACACCGATTCCTCCTAACCAATGCCAGTACCTGTGTTTCCTTGTGAGTGACAACTTTTTACCCGTGAGCTCCTTTGAATCAAAACCCATGTCCAAACTACCCTGCTTAGAAGTATCCAGCCTCATCCACTAGTCTCTATCTATCATCTCCTCTAAGAACACCAAGGCTTTCCAGTTCTTAAGTTTATCAAACACATCTATCTTCCGCTTAAGAACATGCATCTCTTTCTTGCTCATGTGACTAAGCCTACAAAGCCACATCTTCACAACAGAAGAAGAATCAGTAATATAAGTAGAAATATAAAGGATACCTACTTTCTTACCACCCACTAATTTAAGTGCATCCACTGTGAGAGTTCTTATGCATCTCTCATCACCCAACTTTCTTGAAGCAATTAGCCGCATCTCTAAGATTGGGACTTGCATGACCTTCTTCAACACCCATGTGTTGGCTGCCTACAATTTCAGCAACACTTCCCCTTTGCCAACAATCTAACAAGGCTCACCAACCCATCTTCTTGGGGTTACATGGAAAGAGGCAATAGAATCTGTAAAACAAGATTCAAATTTATCTAGAGCATCCTATGCAACAACACCTGCAACATCTGCTTCTTCATGCTGATCTGCTACCAACCAACAATCTTTCTTTTCCTACTCTTTCTTTCCATAACACTATAAGTGACCATTCATGCTATTTAGTTTCCCCATTCATAGCTTACTTTCTTCTACCGTTGCTAGACTCCCACTCAATCAGAAACCCCTGAGAGTGCCCTGTAACCAAACACAAACCTGCTTCTTGCAACCTTAGCTCTGATACCAACTGTTAGTGGTATCAAGCTATGAGCCAACAACCTCACTCTAATACTAACTATTAGGAACCCATGGAAGCAAAAAATTGATTACCATATACAAGCAACTTAAGATGCAAAATTAACTAGAAGTAACAAGTAACTAGAAACCAGAAACAACACAGAATATGAGAGACAATACACAACTTGTATTAATACTCATACAGAAAAGAATACAATAAAGAAGATGCCACTTCTTCTTCACCACCTCTCAGAGGCTTCCCACACCTAAAGTGAATAGTACTTCTTTCCTCAAAGCTCTCTCTTATGGTCCCAACACACAACTCAAACACAGAGTTGGTGTTCACCTCTAACCAGTCAGTACAACACTACCAATTACAACCAGTGCTCCATGCACTCCAACATGTACACAATCGTACTTCAAGTAGATCTCCCCTGAATTTGCAATAACCTAAAACCCAATGATCTTACTTATGGAAGGAACTACCTTGCCTTCCTCTCTTGCTCTATAACTGAGTACACACCGTAATCTAAGTAGACCCTGCCTGATATTGCTCCTTGTTATGTTGCTGTCCTCCCTAATCTTGCACACCTATAAATCAATCTGGTTTTGCACACCTACAAACCTGGATCATGCACACACATACACCTGTAGATCAGTGATCTTACTTAACCATGTATATCTCCTAATGTAGCCATGCACACCTACTGAGCAAGATCATACATACATGAAGAACCCTTTTGATTCTCCAAAACCAGCACCCACACTTGGCACTATGGCACTAGGAGGAACACACCATGCTCTCTTCACACATAGAAGGAGCTAATTTTGCTCTCTTACTCTATAGCACACTTTAAAATACAGCCTATGAGTCTCTTAAATAGATCTCATGCAAACAATAATTAGACACCTAATTACAATAATTAGATCCACAGCTTTGAGTCTAAAATTGGCTCTCATCATGCAAACACTCGGTTCATTAACAAACTATTCATAACACTCATAGTTCCAAACCACACAGGTGATCGATGTCGATCCCTATCTGCCTGGAGGTGACCGATGCCGGCCGATCTATGACCAACCTCAGTTGCATTCCTGTCTACCTCTGACCGACATCGGTTGGCCTAACCGATGCCGGTGACTGTGACACTTCAGCAACCTCCTCCAACCTCCTCCATGTCTGCATCAGTGAAGCTTTTAGCTCCACAACCTAACAGAGAGTATGTAAAAGGCATATGGAAATATTGTGTAATTTTAGCAATAAATGTTGTAATATCATCCCTTATTATGAAAACTAAGCATGAAATGCAAATAATGAATATTTTTACTACAATATGATAGACTTCATCATTCATGTACATGATGGGACCTATTATGGTTTATTTATTATTTTCAAGAAATATAAGAAAAATTTGTAAATAAATGAGCATCATTTTTACAATTTGGCTATCGATGTAAGGTGATAGCTCAAAAAGCAAAGTAGGAACTAGTATATGTAACTAGGGATTTTTTTAAAAAATTATGTAAAATACTATGATTTTTTAATTTGAAATTGATTTTTTGAGTTTGATATGCAACTAAAAATTTAGAAAATGATTGGAAAATTAATGGAAAATTAACTGGGAGCTATTTAATGCAACAAGGGTGTTTGAATGATTTTTAAGAAAAAAGTATGATAATTTTTAAAAAATTATATGAATTTATAGAAAAATTTAAGAATATTACTTGAAAAAATTAGTAAAAATTAGAAAATATTTCTAAAATTAGCAATATATTTTTCCTAGTGTTTGGAATGTGTTTGTATACAAAAAAAGACCTAGTATGTGAAAACTAGGGTTTTAACAACATATATGATTATTTTGAAATTAATTTGTAGATTAGTGATTTTTAAATATAGGAAAAATTAGGAAATAATGGAAAAAAAATCAAAAACCTTAGGGTTTTTAGGGTTTTTGTGCAAAATTTGAAGTCAAGTTCACAAAATGTTTTATTATTTTTCAAAATAATGGAGTTTTATTCCTAATTAAATAAACAGGTCTAAGCAATGTAAATCAGTAAATTATATGTAGTAATTAAGCTAATAATTTTTGTAAATAGATTTATAATTTTGCCTTTTCTAAATGTACTAACAAATAAGAGAAATCTAACTTAGCTTATTCTAAATGATCCAGACTGAGACGAGGTCTGATACTAGAGGAGTAGGACTAAGAAAATATTAGAAATTGTGAATTAGGAGTTTGACTCAAGAGAGGATGTTTAGTATCATGTTAGTTTCAAACTAAAAACAAAATAAAAGAAACACACTAACTACCATAACATCTCTAGGCCTAGACACTAGGTAGAGCTTAGTTAACAAACATGAATAAAACACACAACCAAAATGCAAAATAAACCCTCTTTTACCTTCCTTAGATGATTCAAAATGTTTGTTGTAGTTGCTTTCTCAGATTTGTCCTCATGAAGTCCTCAGTAATGGAAGCTTGGATACCTCCATCTCTCCTTGGCACCTTTGGCTTATGGCTTGGCTTAGCTTTGATCAATTTGGCATGGTAACAGTAGCTTTCATGAAGCTTTTAGAATCAATCTTGCATTATAACTTTGAAAAAATTAAGCTTAGAAATGATGTGGTAAGGCCTCCTATTTATTGATTTTTGAGAATGTCTAGAATCAACCTAAACTATCCATCTCAAGATTGAGATGTGTGGCTAAGGATTAATCCAATTATGTAATTAAAATTGTTAAATAGGCTCATCAATATTTGGGATAGATGAGCAATTAAGAGGCATGGAGGGCTTTGATGAGGCATGTGAGGCATGAGTCATGATATTTGTGGCTTTTATGGCCTAAGGATGTCTTTCCCAAGAAATGAGGTCACCTAATGATGTAGATATTCAATATTCATTTCCAAAACAAATTATTGAACAAGTTTCTATGGAATTATTTATTAAGCCCTACTTTAGTTTAATTAGCTTTTAATCATGATTAAGCACTTTGTGCACAAATTATTCAAATTGATTAGAATGCCATGTTATTGGTCCAAAATTCCACTAGATTAGAATTGGAAGGAATGTTAGATGTGTTAGATCCATTATCCCATTTATGATGTTACTAATAGAAAATAACAAAGGCACATGTCTTGTGTAAGATATTTGATAGGAAAGAGCAAATCAGAGCACCTAGGTAAAAAATTAGCATTTTGACTTAGAATGATTTGATCAAAGTTAGCTAGCCAATAAATTGCATTATCCCATTTAGGGATACCCTGGCCAAAATTGGCATTGAATATGTTAGTTTCACATCATTTATCATGTTTTAGTGTTTTTAGGCCAAATTGTGTATTTTAGGTGGAAATTGGCCAAAAGCCTAGTTAGATGTTATCAATGGCAAAATTTAGGTGTCTACAGTTTACCCCTATTTGGGAGGATGTTGTAAATTTTAGGCAAAAAAATGTCTTCTCAAATAATGATAAAAGGCCTGTATGCCAACAAAAAGATGATGTTTAAAGAAAAAAGCTCTAAATGATTTTGTGAAGCCTATGATTATGCCCCCTTGAGGGAGTGGCTATCATCTTTGTTAATGGATGATCCCTCAAAAAGAAACAAGAAGAAAAGTGGAATTAATCCATCGTTGAGATTAATCTAAATAAGAAAATAATTATATGCATTGATTTAAAAAAGATTATTAATTTTTCCAAAGGTAGTTATAATAATGAAAATGTTAAAAATAATGATTTACCCATAGGCAGTTATAATCATTAAGATGACGTAGATTGGATAAATATGATGGTGCCCTAGTTAGGGTTGATTAGCAAGCATAACTCAAGTATATAACCTAGAATATAGATTAAAATATGAGTAGGCACAAAGTCATGAAATAGATAAATAGAAGAATAATATTGATCAGTTTGAATGATTTAGTTGTACCTACTAATGAGGAGATGCTCATCCTGATTAGAAATGATACACCTATAATGGTTAATGGGTTATATTGATCAAGGTGGGTGCAATGATTTTTCAAGGTGAGAAGGAGAAAATTTTATATCTCCATTGATTATAGACCTTTCTAAAGATAATTTTTGCTATAGAATGTGATGGTAGGCTTCATGATTGAACACCATTAAGACTATCCCAAAATATTCATAAGGATTAACTCCCAATCCAATAAACACTTGAAAACAATACACCAATGATAAAAACCATGATGATAATATTTATCTATGAATATGGATGGAGTCAAGTATAAGTGTGAGCAAGGAATCACCCATTAAACACACATAAACTAAATCAAGGCAACAATATTGAAACCAAACAAATAGGAAACCAAACAAATAAACAAACAAATAAAAAATAAACAAACAAATAACTTGAAATAAAAAAATAAATATAAGGCCTAAAAACAAAAGCAATAGAAAGTATCCTAATAATGAAAATTCCCTAGTAAGATAGATCAAGGATAACTGACTAGGCTTTGATAGGATAAATGTATTTGGATTTTTAAAATATTTGAATGTTTTTAGAATTTTGAGGTATCTCAACTCATTAGAGAATGACAAGATACATGTTCACAAAATGGCAAAAGTGTTTATTTTAGGTTGCTCAAAAAATGGTGAGAGTGTATCGAAAGTGAGACTGAGGTGACCTCAACATGAATTGAGAATGACCCACATAGTCATAAAATGACCTCAAGTCATAGTAATTCCATCCTCACAAAAGGCAGGGAAAAACCAACTAGGTCCCAAAAAGTTCTCAAATCTAACAAATGGCTAGTCAAATGAAAATAGTAATGGCAAGGTGATGTAACAATGCATGATAAATAAGTATTTCCCCTAGTTTTCCAATAAGCTATTATAACTAGGATAGAAAAGAATAGGTAAATGGTAATAATTTTCCCATAGGTGATTATAATTAATAGCAAGATTGGTGAAACATTGATTTGATCATCAGTGGTTATAAAAAGTCTCACATAAACAAACTTGACAGGATGAAAGATATCTTTCCAGATGAACTGTCACACTACTTTCATAGACTATAATTTAAACATAGATTGGATTTATTATTGAAACTTGATCAAAATCCCCCCATAAAAGGTGTGGGAAGCACCAAATTAACCAAGATCCAAATAGGATTAGGTAGGATGACTAAAAATATGCTTTGGTCTAGATATGAATGGAATGGTTAGATGACATGATCCTGCTAAGGATAATGATGGTTTGATAAATTAGATAAAATGGTAAGAGGTTTTCCTCAGGTGTTGGGGTAAATGGATGGGATATACAATAATTTTAAATAGGAATATATAACAATGGCAATGGCATGACAATGAAATGGTATAGTACATGTTTTTGGTCTGCGTGTGGTTTTTGATTATGTTATTATTGCTGATGGGGAGATACATGTCCTAATCAACAAATGATACAAATATAATACTTAATCATGATAATTTCTATCCCACACCTCATATGAATAGCTACTCTACCAAAAACTTGATGTAGATCGGGTTTCTAAGAATGCTTTTGTGATCTTCATTGGTCATTGATTTCAATTCCTTCAAGCATCAAGATAATGTATATTTTTAGCCTTTACAAATGAGAGTGAAACCATGCATGGTAAAAAGGGATAAAAGTGGGATGATAGGGTCATTTATGAAATATAATAGTTGATGATTATGGAATGTATAATGGTGGGGAAATAAATGAAGATCAGGACTTTTGATCACACGTAATTTGTTGATGATAGATTTGACATAATTTTAGTTGTGGTAGGTCCAAAGACTTGTTCTCTCAATAGGACCACAAATTTTTTTTTGTTATTTTATCTTGAGATTAGCTACCATTTGATTAGATTGTAGATAGGAAGCTATTTTGATTTGATCTTTGATTTTGTCTTCTTCAAGTAGTGAAGAACTTTTGTGCTCAGTTATTGGTACCTCATAGAGGTTTTCACCAATAAAGTTGTCTTGATTGTCCCATAGTTACTTTGAGAAGGTTTCACTAAGGAATGTTGAATTTTGACTTTCAATATCTTCTATCACTTTCAAAAAAGTTTCACTAGAAGATGTTGAGTTCTAACCTTTGATTATCCCCTAGCACCTCTAAAAAAGTTTCACTAGGATATTGTTCTTCTTATGAATTAATTTAGTCTTCATCTCCATAATATTTTTCAAATGATATGTCACCATGGATGTGTTCAGTCTAGATCGACACTTATGAGAGGTGGAATGTCAAAATAATGGCTATGTTGGAGAGTAATAATGGGATGGTGAAAAGTAGTACAATCCTCATAGAAGATACTAGGAGAACTTTTGTCGATGCTAATGTAATCATCCTCAAAAAATATAGAAATATCAAAAATACATTCAAATTGATTTTCAAGGTAATTATAACCAATGTTGTAACAAATAATACTATAATCTATTTTTGACTTTGATTTCAAAGCAAGGGACTCTGAATCTAATGTCACAACTGATGTTAATTATATTTCTAATGCTAAATCAAATGTTAGTTCAAAAATGGAACCAAACTCTAATATTTATTCTTCATATGATATGGTTATTTTGATAATGTTCTATTGAATGCTAAATTTTTTACAAGTAATGGCTTATGATGGCATAATGGGCTCAATAAAAACTAATTCATCTTGGAAGGGTTCAACATAGAATAACTTGTCTAAGTGAATCCCATCAAAAAGAGGTAAATACTCAAGGGATGTCTTGATAAAATAATGTATGTCAAAGTAAGACTCCTCAACAAGTGGGAAAAGATCAAGAGACAACACTACTAAGACTGACTTATCAAGGAGATGAGGTGTTTTAAAAATAGGTAACATATGAGTAGGTAACTTATCATATTTTATCTAGTCACAAATGGGTGTTTTAATAATAACATGTTTTTTATAGTTTATAATTGGTTGTAAAAGATCAATTTTGAACACATTTTTCTCCTCATAAGATGGATTTTAAAGAGATAATGGTCCTTGTTTAGGCTTGAAGATCGACACAAAATTTTTAAAGTGGGGAACATTTGGTTTAGTGGGAACAATGGTTTATGGTTTTATAATAAACTCTCCAAATATTATGCTATTCAAGAAGGGATAAAAAACAATTGGTTCATCAAATTGAGGTTCTTAAATAATAGGTTCATCAAAAACTGGTGATGGGCCAAGAATGGTAAGAACTGGATGCTTCTTAGTTTGGTTGTTTGTACAAAATAAAGGAGGAGGTCCTAAAATGTTAACAATTGGACACTTCTTAGTTTGGTTACTTTTACAAACCAAAGGAGGAGATCCTAAAATGGTCATGACTAGATGATTCTTAGTTTGGTTTCTCATGCAATTCAAAGGAGGAGGTCCTAAAATGGTAATGACTAGACACTTCTTAGTTTGGTTGCTTGTGTAAACCAAAGGAGGAGATCCTAAAATGGTGATGACTAGATGATAATTAGTTTGGTTGCTCATGCAAATGAAAGGAGGAGGTCTTAAAATGGTGATATTAGTACATTATGGAGTTTAATTACTTACACAATCTAAAGCATCTAAGTCTTCCTAATAAACCCAATCATTCCAATCATGAGTTGGATCATAAGTTGGATCTTGACTATGTTCCAATGACTAATTTTTATGAGGTGGATAGAAATATATCTCACAAACCATATTATCATTGTAGGGGTCTTAAGTGAAGTCATAAATGTCATTTTGTGTAGCTATTATATCATAAGTTGGATTATTCATGACTGCACCATAAGTGTAGCTAGACATATCTATATTTAGTGAAGAAAGATCCAAAAATAGAAAGACGTAAAGTTCTACAAAATCTAAAAATTGATGTGTAAAATACAAAAGGTTCAACCTTGGTTGAAATGGTGAAGCTTCATCTCAAAAGTATTTTGTGCCAAGATTTGGCATAAAACAACCTAATGTCAAATGTCTAACATTAAAGGTTTTTTAAGAAAGGTTGTGTTTTCCCAAATAGAGTCACAAAAAATTATGAGAATAGGCACTCAAACAAATAATAAATCAATAGTGTTAAAAATTAGGTAATCATTTAACCAAATATATGCAACCAAAAATAAAAATATCTATGTACCAACACCATGAATTGAGGCCTAAACAAAAATCAATAAATGTTTGGATCCAAACTTGGCAAGGTTAATTGAAAATGCAATATTGAAGACTAGGATTGGACCAAATAAGCTCAACAAGAGTGGATAGCATAACGATGCGTAAATAAGGTCCAAATGGTATACATTACATTTTTTGAAACAAATTTTTTTTAATACAATGGTAAACAAATTCTTGAAATAAATTGAGCAGCCTAATGGCGCAAGCATGCTCGAATGATGTGGTCAATTGTTATGTTTAAAAGAATCAAAGGTAAAAAAGGTTTGACATGATTTTGGTATCATAACACTACCCTTATCAACTCAAATACATTATTTTGACATGGATTATGAACAAACAAACAAGTTTTAGCCTCAAAGCATACCAAGCAAATAATGACCAAAATACACCAAGTATAATCATCCAAATCCTAACAAAGGTATGGAAAAATGGTGTTGACTAAAACTAATTAGTTTTAAATCATTATATGGGAATAAATTACACAATGACTTTCTCACCAAATGATGTAAAAGATCAGCATGGAAATTGAGTGAACAATAGGATGTAGTGATTGTAAAAAGGACTAGATACATCCCATGTGAAACTCTAATTAGGATCCAAATGAAGTCAATTTAAGGAGGTGGAAACTTGGATCAAAACCTCCCTAAATAACTTTTGAGAGGTAATGACATCCCCCTCGCAATCCAAGTTTGCATAAAAATAAAGAAACCATGAAATAGAAATACTTTAGGGTTATTTTCAAGGTCACCCAAACTTTGATGAGTTTTTGGGGTGTGATTTAGATGAATTTATTTATAAGCCTTGGACTAGGATAATTACAATAGGAATGGCACTTTTGATTCCAAGGGTTCCCTAAAGGGGACAAATGGAAGATCATACACACAACACCCCTCTTTTTTGCAAATAAAAATAATAATTTAAATAACTAGATGAATACAAAAATCTTGGAAAGGTGAGTTCATTTTTAATCCCAAATTCAAAAAATGAGGTGGTGATGATTTGACCCTTTGGTCTTAGTTGTAACTTTGAAAACTAATGCTAAAAACACTTATTTAAGCACCTTAAATGTTACTTTAAGCACCAAAATAATGTTCCTAATTCATTTTTAAGCATGTAAAAGGTGATCTAAACATGTTTTTATTAAATTTCAAGCTTGGTCCTACAACATAAATGTTAGCATGTCCTTTATCCTTGAAGCTATTTTGGGTTTCAAATAATGAACTTAAAAAAAAAAGAGCTCTTGGGTTTTTGTTTTAAGAAAAACATAGTGACCGATGTCAGTTATATAACCAATGATGGTTATATAACCTACATCAGTTATACAAATAGTGATCTATGATAGATATCTAACTGATGATATATTTACTAACTTGACGTCAGTTAATGTGTAAACCAATGACAAAGAAAAATGGTAAAATAAAGTTAGAAAATCAAATTTCAAGAGTTTTAATGATCTAAATGAAGATTTTAAAGTTGCATAATGATCTTATTCATGTGTGGGATGCATCTAGTCCCACTAGGCATGTCATTATGTGAGCTAGGAATTTGACTCAAGAGAGGATGCTTACTATCATGTTAGTTTTTAAATGAAATTAAAATTAAATAAACACATTAACTAGCATAACATCTCTAGGCCTAGACACTAAGGAGAGCTTAGTTAAAAACATGAATAAAACACACAACTAAAATGAAAAATAAACCCTCTTTTACCTTCCTTAGATGTTGTAAAATACTTGCTCTAGTATATTTCTTGGCTTTGTGCTCATGAAGTCCTTGGCAATGGAAGCTTGGCTACCTCCATCTCTCCTTGGCACCTTTGTCTTGTGGTATGGATTGACTTGGAATTAATTTGGCATGGTAACACTAGTTTACATGAACATTTTGGAATCAATATTTCATTATAACTTTGCACAAATTAAGCTTAGAAATGATATGGTAAGGCCTCCTATTTATAGATTTTTGAAAATGTCTAGAATCAACTTGAATCATCCATCTCAATATTAAGGTGTGTGATTAAGGATTAATCCAATTATGTAATTAAAATTGATAAATAAGCTCATCAATATTTGGGATAGAGGATAAATTAAGAGGTATGGAGGGCTTTGATGAGGCATGGGAGGCATGAATATTTATATTTATGGATTTTATGGCCTAGGGATGTCTTCCCAAGAAATGAGGTCACCTGATGATGTAAATATTCAATATTTATTTTAAAAACAAATTATTCAACAATTTTCCATGGAATTATTGATTAATCTTTAAATATCTATTTTTAATCTTTAAATACATACTATCTCTTTTTTCTTGAACTTGAATGGAAACTTGGAAAATATAGATAATGGCTTAGTGTGTAAAGGATACACTAGATGCACTTCACACCCCATGTGTGGGCATGCTGCCTACATATAAATAATTAAGGAGGGATCAAGGTAATGTAGTTCTCTTATTGAAGTTTTTGGTGAAATTGTGTATAATAAATGAAACTAAATGTGAAAATGGATGTAATTTAGATAGCTAGGGACTGATGCAAAGGATTGAATAAGCTTTACATGATCTTGGAAGGTTATATATAGAGAATAAGGAAGAGTGCTTGAATGTACTTGTTTTTATTCTTACTTATCTCTTGTAAATGAGTGTCAACCCATTTAAATGAACTTTGAATGGAATTTTATAGGGAAATTAATGATCATGGGTTAAATTAATTTGTGTGAGGTTGAAAAGATAAATTATAAGGATCTAAAAGAATCTTACTGTTAGGACCAAATTTGTACTTAGATAATAGTTCCAAATTAAGATACCACGGGTTTCAGTGATCCTATCAAAGTTGGGTGCTATTGTATATAGGAATTGAGATCTAGGGGGATGGATTTGGGCCTAAAAGAGGTACTTGGGTTTGTAAGGTTAAGTCTGAAAAGTTGTGGATGACTATGAATTAGTGAAAGAATAGCCTAGAAGGGTTGTCTAAGTAAATAGGAAGACCTATGGATTGGGTATCATTAGCCATGCTTAAGTCATCCAATTTAAAATTTTATATGACTACAAGGATATTTTAATCCTATACCTTTGAATTTTAAGCTTGTAAATATACTCAATAATCCTTATATTTTCTTTCAACATCATGAAAATCTCTAAACAAGCCTATAGGCCTGCAACTTTCCATGTTAGAGAATTTTGTCTCCTTGGTGGTCAAGCCTATGTATGAATTTTTGAATGATATTATGGCCATTAAAACCTTAAAAAATGTGTTTATAAATGTTTATAATACTCAAAAACTTTATTTATAAGGTAAATACCTTGGATCTCTCAAGGGAATATCAACTTCTAACTTTCTTGAGAGAGACCAACATGCTTGCAAGACTTATTAACCACAAATTTACATTAATCAAAGATTTTTCATGAAATATATATATATATATATATATTTCATCAACTCATCATAATGGTCAATACCTTCTACCAACCTTGATCATGAAAGAAAACACCAAACAAGGTTTTTCTAGGCTTAAAACTAGGCCTACAGATGAAGTTTTAAGCATATTTTTTTATAGATGTAAAATAAATTTAAAAAAAAAATTAATAGTTTTATAGCATTTTAATTCACATTAATAACAAATTTAATCTAATTTTTAGGGTTATTTTGCATTTTATGAGTATTTTTGACCTCTAAACCATTGTAGGCCCATAAGTAGGCCTAAACCTTCAAAAAATAATAAAATGAGTTTTAAGCACTATTTTGGATCCATTCAACTTGATAAAGTTCTTATCCATAATAATACTCCATAATAATTCATCACATCACCGTATTCAACCTTAAAACATGGAGAAATCAAGTTTTTCTTGGTTGTTTTCTACACTTTTCTTGACTGTGTATTACTAGTGGACTTATAGATTGACTTTTGAGATCAATAAGAACTTGATCTGAGATTAAAATAATACATAATAATATTTAAAACACTTATGAACATATTTAAACTCACTAAAACCCTTTTAATTCTTGAAACTCCCTTTTTAATATCACAAACTTGATTGAATTGCATTTAATTTTAAACCTGACTAAAACCTTACATATATCATGAGAGTTATTTGAAAATGATTAAAGGTTTGATATTAATATATTGGATGATTTTATAAAAAATTTAATTTCCTTATGAAACCTTTATTTTCACTTTAATTCCTTATACATGTTTTCTTAATCTTGAACTTCTAAATTCTAGCATGCATGCTTCTTGAAGGCTTTAGGAACCATGTCTCTACCTTTATCAATAAAGAAACTTCTATGGAACATGGAGGAGACTATAAATGAAACATTATCTTATATTAAACATCATTAAGACCATTTTTTAAATAACTTATTCCTATTGATGATTTTCCTTGAGTTAAAAATAACTTATTCTCTTTTGAATCCTTGCGAAATTCTCTAGGAAACCACAAGTCTACATATAAGCCTACAATAATACAATCATAATCAATCTACCTTAAAATTTATTGGTAGTGTATTATGATGAATGAAATATTTTATTTTGTTTGTGTTTGGTGCTTATCCTAAGAATAAAACATCTTATAACATGTTAAACCCTCATTATTTATCTAAAGACCTGTAAAGGTCTTTTTCAAGCTTAAAATCTCTTCAAAATTTTGAAAATAGCTCCCATGGGCTTGAAAATATTATGTGAATTATATATGAGAGTTTTGGAATCACGGATAGATTTGAAACATCATGTCTCTTGCTTAGGAAAGCTCTAAAACATCACAAAGGGGATTCATGGATTTATAGGGTTTTGGCAGGGTTTAAGATTGCCTACAATCTTCTTGACCATTTGATGTGATTAAAAGCTTGATAATCCAATTTCATACCTTATAATGGTGCCTTGTGAACTTTTTAACCTTATATATCACTTGATTTAAACCATATAAAATGAGGAATACATACAAATCTTGAACATTGCTTCCCTTGAGTAACTTTCAAACAATATTAAGGATCCTTAAGGATTGTTATATCCCTATTATCATCTCATTTAATATAAACACACATATATATATGGCTCTCAAACTCCTCCCACGTGTCCTTAAATTTATTTAATATACCATGAAAATATTGAATAGAGATGTATCATCCATGAAATATGCTTGTAGATGCTTACGAGTAATTTCTTAAACTGGTGTTTCCCTATTAAGAGGTTTATGAGAATAATTTTCTTCCTTGAAGGCATATTAAGTATTAAAATAATGATGTAACCTCATTTAACTCTATTTTGTGCTTGAAGGATGATGGTAGCATATATATCTCTCATCAAGACCTCATGAAAACATGTTATTTATTATTATTATCCATGTTTGAGAGATTTTATGCCTTGTGTTGCATGTTCAGGCATCAAAAAGGCTTGATACACCTTGTAAGTTATTTAAGGAAGGGTTTTGGATCTATATATCATACATAATAGTTATAACTTGATAAAACATGTACCCACAAACCCAAAACATATAATTCTACACATGTAACCTATTATTCATGGCTTATCTTCATGTGATTTTACTTGAAACATATAAATTTTTTCATGAATGAACCTTTCCTTTGTGGGGGGTTTGAAACCTAGTTTGGAGGATGTAACTTGATTTCAAACATGAGGATTTTTCCATTGAAATATAAATAAACCTATAAAAATTTACTAAAACTTTTCCTTTTGAAGCTTTAGGTCTTGAAGAGGTTTGAAATCAAGAAAAACCCTTGTTCTTGGTGGTTTGAACTTGAGGGATTCTTTAGTAGACATGAAAAAACATTCCTAGAATAATGAAACTACCGTGATCATACTTGAGGATGAGTAATGGTTTAGTTATTGTTAGGTTCACTCTCCTCACATAGGAACAATTGAATGCTACTATAAACAAAAATTGAGGGAAACCACTAAGTTCAACACCTTTGTGACCATTTTTATTTATTGGAGAGTTTATAAAGAGATTTAAAACATTAAGATGACCTTATGAGACCCTATAGAACATTTTAGTACCTCAAAATGAATTAATGACCTTAAATTAGACCTTTAGGTGTGTTTATGACCTTAGGGGTGTTTTTAATGCCTTTTGATCCTTTTATGCACTCATGATTATTTTTAGGACCTTTTACCTTATTTCATGACCTTATGAGTGCTTTTAAGACTCTTTTGCTTCATTAAATCATCTCTCCTTTAGGATTGACCCATTAGGATTTTAAATAAGATCTTTAATTGGGGATCTAATTGAATTATTTATATATGTAATGGGGCCTAAAAATGCTAAGAAGACCTTAAAAATACTCTAATAGACATTTGTAAATTGAAAACCATGCAAATAGATTATTGACAAGGACTAAAACCAACTCACGACCTCAAAACATGATAGTCAAGTATAGTTAATTGAAGTAAAAAGGTGAAAATAACCTCAATAGTCTCAACATACCTATTTTCGAGTGGACAAGTTATCATTAAGGACCTTACAAGGGATGCACTCAAATTATTTTGGCAAAAAAAGACCTCCAAGCATGTGAAGTGTCAAGATACCAAGGGTGACTACAATAGCCAACTATTAGTTAAACATTATTTAAAGCTAACAAAGGTTAATAATAAATTAAAATTATAATAAAATTTAGAAAGGAAACATCAAAAGGAATTTAACACATCATTTAAAAGGATAAAAATACACATGTATAAGATCTTATTGTAGTTAAAATTTCATACTACACTTTCTCTTATAAGATAAATATATAAGATCAAATGTTACTTAAAAGAGGATGAAACATGATATTATCATATGGTAAAGTGTATTGATTAGTATAATTAGGGATATCTAGGTTGATTATTTAATTAATAAAATGATTATTTGAACATGCCCAAAATTCTTTACCTTTTGATGACTGCATAATAATACATTCATATGTGTAGACTACATTTATACTTTGCCTTAATAATGAATAATAATCACATAATATGTGACAATTTGTTGAGTTTTCATTATTTATCAATTATATTATTATTATTTTGTAAATCATGTATGAAGTCTACATTTTATCAATAAAATCATTTTATTTTCATATCAATTCAATTATAGCAATAATTACATTACTCTCTTTATATTTTTATTTAATAGTGTAGATTGTATTAATTTATTCTTGCTTATTTATTTAGATTAGTTGTTTGCTTTTTTAATATTTTCTATTATCTTAGTGTCTATCATATTATTTATCTATTTTAGTTAACCATTTGTATTTTGTTTGTTCTTAGGTTTCTTCTCTTTAGTTTATTTCATTAGTTTGTTTTCTCAACTTTGACATCGTTTTAAATTTGTAACTAATCATCTTTTAATTTATTTATTTATAACTTTGTTAACTTCTAATCTCTAATCTTAATTTTATTATT
>JARHVA010000839.1:4167500-4170000 GCA_037957365.1 Torreya grandis
GTATCATAAAACTATTAAATCATGTTTGATAGGGATAGATATATTTATTCAAGTTAAAATAAAATTTTCCATCTTAATAATTCATGTACAATGACTTTTGGTGATCAAAATTCTATCCTCAATTGAGAATACTATAATGACCCTCAAGGTTCTTGGAAGTTTTATGGGGAAATTTTTGACATCCCCCCTAATGTAATTATCATAAGGGATATGATTCAAGAGGATTGTTAACACATTATAATTTTTAATAATTTGTGGTGTCTTTCATATTTATTTTTGATAGGTTGTAATTTTGGATGTTGGGCCTCCTTTCCTCTTTTGGTTTATTTTATGGCATTTGATGACCATTGTTGGGGTGTGGGACCATGTCCCTTTAGTGATAGGATGTTCCTCTTCTCTAGTTCTTTTGAGGTATTTTTATTTGGATGGGACTCTTTTTTTTTATATTTTGGTTTCTTATATGTGCCCTGGTTGGGTCCTTTTCCTTTTCATGTTGTCCCCATTGGTTCTTTTTTATCTCTCTCTCAGGGAGATGCAAGCCTTCCATTATGATCGAGTTAGTTCCACACCATTAAAAGGTGAGTTTACCTTAATATAAACATATAAATATAACATGATATGTATAATTATATTCAACACTCTATTTAAAATTATTATCATTCTCAATATGCTAACTCTTCTCTCTTTGCAACAATTAATCCTGACATTTTCAAAAAAAAAAATTAAATAAATGTCAACCTACTTCTTGTTTAATTTCAAAAAATAACCATCCCTAAATTTTTTTTTTATGTTATCCACTCTTCTTTTATTTTATAATCCAATATACATAACTTATCTCTAATTCTATATAAAGAGATATTAAAATGAAATAGACTTAAATATTGCCAATATTCTAAGTATATTTAACCTTTCTAAAAATGGTTATCTAAAATAATCAATTTGAATGTATCTTTTTATTTTACTCACATATATGAACATTCATAAATGTTAACATTACTATATAAATGTTTTTATTATTGACTAACACAAGAAATAATTTCTCATTATATATTAGTTTTCCACTTTTATTTATTAAAATGACATACTTTATTTTTCTCATGATTTGGTTTTATTTTTCTTTGTGTTATAGTGGAATTTTTTTGAGAATGGTTAGACTTTTATTTTATTTACTTTCTATACATATATTTTTTGTTTTGGTTTTGTTTTTTGTTTTATGTTTCTTCACTTTACTTCACTTGTTTTTAATTACTTTTTTTGACTCAATAATATTAGTTACAATGGTAAATTAGGGAAAGCATAAAATATTATTCATATCATTGTAATTATATGTCATTTATCAAATTTAAATTTCTTAGTTCCTCAAATTAATTAATATATAAATAAATCATACTAGAAAACATATGGTCATAGGATCACTTTCTTTTACATTTTATATTTTAGGCTACTTTAATAATGCTCATCTAGCTTAAAATTACCAATATTTTATTTATTATTATTCATGACACACTATCTAAGAAAACCATTCTTTATTTTAAAAAATATTTTAAAGGGGTTCACATTAACTACAAAGTAACCTATTTACCTAGATTACACCTAAATTTTAAATTTTATAATATTTATTGCAACCAAATTTCTTACATCAAACTGGTTAGTAGGTCACTAATGTTACGAAAAAAATTAATATCCTAGCAAAAGAAATTTTAAAATAAATGAATTATGAATATTTATACCATATCCAAATTTTACATCATGAAGGCCAAATTTAACCCTTGATTTGTTATCATGCATCTCTGATTGCATGTCAAATGTAATTTTTGATTGTTTCTAAGTGATCATAAAGTTTTATTTATCTTACTTATTTTAAATAATTAATTAGTCTTCTATATTCATAAAATGTTATTATTATTTAAAATGCATGCTCAAATTTTAAATAATGACAATTACAGTAATAGTTTGGCTTATGTGTTACACTTCATAATGTTTCATTGGAAAGACATGGCTTATTTTATAAACATATGTTTATTTTGATACAAATTATTTCAATCAATGTATACTATGATAAATAATTTTATAACTTTAATGTGTCCTCTAAATAAGCTGTGATAGTCCCTAAGAGTTTATTGGTGTTTTTTGACTGAATTTTAAGATTTTATCAATAATAGTAGATAATTTTTATTATAACTTATTAAGTTATAATTTTATCTATTCAAAACCTATATTATTTGCTATGCTATTAAAAACTAAAACTATTAATACTTACCTATAAGATATAACCCTAATGTTCACTGGTCATTTCATACTTATTTAAATGCCACTTTGGATGAGCATGGTTTAAATTTTTTAATGCAATGGGATTTAAATGCCAAATTAAGTAGAATTATTTAAAATAAATGCATACCACTTTGGGTAAAGCTTAGTATATATTATTGATCAAATGACATGAACATGTCACTTTGACAAGGTATAGCATGAATTGGTGGTTTTAATATGTTTTATACAA
>JARHVA010000839.1:4175000-4197500 GCA_037957365.1 Torreya grandis
ATTTTTCTGCCTGAAACAAATAAGATACATCAGAGGGAACTAGCCCATACCTAGAGACTCTCCTCTCGTACTTCACCATCCCACAAGTGAGAGAGGAGTTTCCATGTTGCAGGGAGAGGGTAAGAATCCATTTTCCTACCAACTGGGTGCACTTTCCAGCATCAATAGTTTTGGCACGCTTGATGGGACTCCAAGTTTTTAATCAAAAAAGTTGCAGGGTTACTCGTTGATCCTGTTACAGTAGTGGAACCACTAATATAGCACCGTGCATGTCAACAGTTTTGGCACGCCTGGTGGGACTATATTTTTCAACGCAGTAAGGTTTCAGGATTGATGCTGGTCCTATTATAGCAGATCATTTTGTTTCTTTAGCATCTGGTGACTCTAAGTAAATTTGTTGGTTAAGTAGCCTGGTGCCATCAGAAATCATCCACTTCTTGTATGTATACTTCTTTTGCACAAAATCATGGATTTTGTTCTCCTTCATATAATATCGATCAGACTCAAAATATTTGGAATTGGAATTTGAGAGGTAGACAATGGAAATCAACAGGCTGGAAGAGCAGTACAAATATTAGCAGGAGCTGATGTATAAAGAGGAGTGCTTATTTAGGCAAGTGCAGGTCATACAATCCATGAAGGAAGAGGTGCCAAAATGGAGAAATCCATCTTTTCAAGGTAGCCAGCCTTGCGTGCCCCCTCCTACCCTAAAGAAAACCCCCTCTTTTGTACCAAATCCATTTTATCAAATTGCACTTGCTCACTCCAACTCATCAAATACAGTTGCTCTGAATCCTGTGCACTTGGCTTTCCAACACCAAGTGACATCAGAGCAACCCCCCATGGAGATCAATCTTTTCAACTCCTTAGATCAGGAATCTTCCATCGAGAATAGTACCAGCTAGCACGTCCCTCTTCTAGAGGCTCCTCCAATGCACCAACAGTGTTTTCCTTGCATTCCTCAGCCTCCCCAAGTTTTCCAGCATGATGTGCAAATTCCAAGTTGGAGGAAAGAATGTCAAGGACCAGCTCAGAGCTTTGAAGAGGATCATGATAGCCACCTCCAAAAAAGACTCTTCCAGGAAAACCTAGCTAGACAAATTGAAGACATAGAGGCTAGGATGAAACTGCTTCTTGAAAAAGAGATAAAATTTTTAGACCTTGTGGAAGAGCCTCAGGGCCTTATGGAAAATGAAGTTGCTGCCTGTTCACAAGAGTAAAATTCGAATTTAGAAATCTTGAATTGGGGGAAGACAGTGGAATCATGGGGCAGCAAAGAGGAAGAAGAAAAGCAAGTTTTTTCTCAAAACCTTGAAGAATCTGAAGCTGTGCCTACCTATGATGATACTGGCAGCCTCCAGGAAAAGCTTTTACAAGAGGATCTGAGTAGGAAACTAGCAGATTTGGAATTCAGAGAGAGTTCCCTCAGCCAATGTGTGATGGATGGTTGAGACCAAATAGCGCATTCTATGTCTAAACACACCCCACTTACACATTTACAAGAGAGTTATCAGGCCACCCCTGATATTGATGAAGTGTTGACCAAGTGGAGGGAGGAGAATCATTCGATTCTAGCTCAAGGGCTGCCCCCTCTCCCACATGTTTTATCCACTTCGTCCCTTCTCGAGGAAGACCCTATTTTGCAAGAGGCAGGAGAGGAACAAAAGATCCAATCTACAGTCCTTCAGGAGGTTGTCATGAGTGACAATGAAGAAGAAATCATCATTGATGCCCCTTGTGAAGACCTTATCAGCAGTGGAGAAGATGCAGGCCTTGTGTATATGCAGATGTTCCAGCAATTCGAAGAGGAACAAATGCATGGTAAGCTCTCTCCTCCTCTGTTTGATGAACTTCCTTTCTATTTTGATGAGATTGACTACATTGAAGAACCTGAGTTAGAGAAGGATCAGGAGAATATTCTTGAAAATCTAGAGAGCCTGATCAGCAAAGAGGAAAAGGAGAAGTCTGTCTTCGTGGAGGAATACCTTGAAGAACTGAACTTTAAATAGATAAGTGAAGTCTTTTGGGATGAGAAATCATTTTGTGAGCCCCTTTTAGACATCACCACATTCTCCCTTCTTCAAGAAGGCCAAGAGGAAATAAAGGATGAGTCTAACAAAGTTTTTAGCGAGGCAGAAGGGAACGGGTCAGACCATGATACATTGCAGAAGAATTGTGTAGATCAGAAGGCTTACGGTGATGAGCTGATAGCAATTGATTTCTTGGTGATGAGCACCAATATAATGGACCAACATTTAACAGGCCTCCAGGGATAATCAAAATACGTATATATTGGAGACATGTTCGATTTTGATCCCCTTGATTTCCAGCCAACTCAGGTGACAGGCAGGAAGAGCAAGTCACTAAATCTCTTTTTCTTTTAGTTACTTGCCTGCCACCATAAGTCTCCTCACTAAGAAGGGGACTTACGAAATTTTCCTTTCGATCCAAGAGGGAGGAAAACATTCTTGGTTAACTGTACATAATAGTTTGCTTTTAGTTGTTTTCCCTATTTTCCCTAAGTGCAGTTACATAATAGTTTGCTTTTAGTGTTATTTTTTAGCCTTGTGTGTTTCCCTTTGTTTGGGGGTAAATTCTATGTATTTGATTATGAGATTATCAAAGCTATTGTGAAATCTCTTCAAAGTCACCATCTGACTCCGCACCCAATGGATATGCAAGGCAACTGGGTTCTAAGCATAGCAGGCACGTTTACCCTGTGAGTCACCAGTTTGTTGACCGGTCGACGGCCAAAGGCTGCCCAAGGGTGGCAGACAGCCAAAAGCCACTAGCAGGTGGTAGACGGCTGAAGGCCACCCAAGGGCAGCAGTGGCCGAAGGTCGCCCGAGGGCGGTAGACGACAGAAGCCCGCCATGGGCGGCGATCGTCTAGCACCTGCCACAGGTGGCAAAAATAAAATGGCCGCCCATAGTCGGAAAAAATGGAACCCCTACCCCAAAGTGGGGAAAATGAAAAGCCCGCCCCCTGGTGGGGAAAATGAAAATGCCACCCAAGGCAGGAAATGAAAAACCCCCGCCCACGGTAGGAAAACAAAAAGTGCCACCCTCAGGCGGCAAAATGAAAATCCCCGCCCATGATGGGGAAGAAGAAAGGGCTGCCCATGTAGCGGACACCAAAAGGGCCACCCACATGCAGCAGGTAGCAAATTTTCCACCCACAATAGGCAGTGATAAAAAATGCCTGTAAAACACAAGAAAATACCTGCCTAGTGGTTAGGGTAGACTGGCACGCAAAATGAGGAAAGCAGTTGGCATGCAAAATGAGGCATTAAGCATGGTCTTGGTAGAATTATGACATCATCAAAAGTACTTTCTCTCTTCCCAATGAAGACTAAGGCTCCCATTTCCCATATAAATATGTATACTTGGTCATTTATCTAGATCTTCCCCAATTTTGTAAAGAGCACTGCTCTCCAAATTTTCCTCTTGAATCAATAAAAGATAATTTTTACCTCTTTATTGGATGGATTGTGTAGAGTATGCATTGAATGTTGGTCTGTGTCTAGTCATTGTCTCTTAATGCTCTCACAGGTTCAACACCAACAAACCTGTGATCTACAAAGTGCCACTGTCTGCTGCTGTCAGGAGTAGAGTTCTATTTTGGAGGTATAGAATAGGTGAGGTCACCTACAGTGTGTATTTCTCAGCACCTCGATGAGTCCCTGTTTCCTATGCTTTCCATAAGAACCTCCCTGTCATCCCAGAGACCTAGTCTTTTCTGCCAAATCTGAGTGTATGTATGTTTTGTTTGCTCCTGAGTGTGGAGGTGGGAAGGTCATTTCATTTTTGGTGTATCACCTCTTTTAGAGTAGGCTATTTTTTTTCATGCATTTATTCTCCCTTTTCATCCCCCCCCAATATATAGCTGTATATCCGTTATTTTTCTTCCTGAAACAAACAAGATACATCAGAGGGAACTAGCCCATACCTAGAGACTCTCCTCTCCTGCTTCGCCATCCCACAAGTGAGAGAGGAGTTTGTATGTTGCGGGGAGAGGGTAGGAATCTATTTTCCTGCCAACTGGGTACACTTTCCAGCATCAACAATAGTTATACCAATAATAAAACAAAAGAGAGTAATCCTAGAGAGCTAAAAAAAACTACAATAAAAAAAAACTAATTGATGTCCATAACAAAATACCAAATATAACTAACATAAAAGTGAAATTACTCAATGGGCATAGTTTCCTCCTTAAATTATTTATTGGGGTCCTTTTCCTCTTCCTTTTCATTCATCTTATCCTTGAAAATACTTGCATGGGTCCTTCTACATGGGCATTTAGTAGTGTCCTTTGGGAGGATCATCCTTGGTTTCTTTTGAGCCTCCTTATTTGATTTACTCTTAGGGTTGTTAGTCATGGAAAGGGGATTATGGAAAGGTTTAGAAGTGAACTAAACCTCCACCTTTTATTCTTTCTTCCTATAGAGGGGATCATCCACCACACTAATTTGCATAAAATCCTATAAGATTTTTTTGGCTTCTTTGTTAATTAAATTGAATTCCTTAATTAGATTGCCTATACCTAATCCTACTTTGTGGTGTTTATCATTGAAATCCTCATGTTGTATCTTATTATTCCCAACCAACTCAACCAAGAGGACCTTAGCTTTACATGATGATTCCACCACACTTTCCTCTTCAAAGATGATTGGTATATGCTTTTTATGATGAGCTTCAGGGGAAGGCCCCTTATGATAATTTTGGAATTAGGGATTTCTCATGGTGGAATAGGGGATATATAGAGTCATATGTTGGGTCTTATTCAAGGGAGTCCTCTTCTAAATACCCCTCATTAGATCTTCTTTCCCAAATAATGTTTCTTTGTGCTTGAAAATCAAAAAGATAAGCCCTTGGTGAATGATATCATTTGCTTCACTAATTTGAAATGTGAGGGTAGTTATCTCAAGAGATTTGAGTATATAATCTAGTAAGATGATTCTAAATCCTTATAAATGATTCAAAACCAAAAAAGTGATGTGACAATATAAGATTGAATTTACCTTTCAATGTATGGTATTTCATTATTTGAAGGCAAACCTTTAGACAATACCTCAACAAGTCCATTCATAGGAACCCATTTTTATCTATTTTGGGACCTTATTTATTTGAAATAATATTTTTATCAAATATATATTCTTGGATTAGTCCTTGAATGGCTTTATTCCCTTACATGACATCCCTATAACCTCATAATAAGCTCCCTAGTGACATTGATTATAATACCTCTCATCTCCATCATTTTTTATTACAGGCTACAATAAAATCTTTAGCAATGTTTTCATCATACCCTATAATGAACTACATATATTTTGTATACCCCCCTTATGCATCTTCTTCTAAACCTTCTTGTTAGCAAGGACCTCTATGTATTATGATAGCAGCTCTAGTCTATCTTTGTCACCCCTCATGTTTTAAAATATTTTATTTATTAATTATTTGTTGATAATTATGATTTTTTCTTGTAGAGGATTTAGTTATGATATTTTGTTACTTTTATATTTTATAAAAATTGTTCACATAGATATATTACATTTTAAATATGCTATGACTCTATATTAATAAAGTTAAATATATCATATATTTTCCATTATATAGAGATAAAATATCAAGTTAGAGTTATGGATATCAAAGTCATGATTAAAATATTGAATGGAGTAGAGGGAGCCAACAATAATTTAATGAGATTATAATTTGGGTAATTATCAAGGTAGATATTATATGTATGAAAGGGCTGCTAGTACATTTAATGAAGTCTCAATCATTACACTTGTATCTCTGTCCAATTAAATGATTATGACCCTAATTTTTGGAATGTTTTGAATATTTTTCCTTGTGATTATTTTCATCCTCATGGCTGAAGAGGTCCCCATAGAGGTAATTAAAAATCACACCCAATTAGATTTACTTTGTAAACCCTATCTTCCCAATTGTTTATTTTAGGTAATTAAATTCACAAACATTCTTATTATATGCCATATAATATTAAGATACCCCTTTGAAATAATATTCAAGATATTTTTTCTATTATGCCTAAAAACATTGCATATTTTATCTATAAATGTACTAGTAACACTTAAACCTTGTAAGTAATCAAAAATGCATCATGTCTATAAATTAATCTTGGCTCGAAGAAGATAGAGCATACCTAAACTTTTGATTGAGAATATATTTGTTAAGTGATGGCATGAACAATATGGGGATCTACTAGACCTGATTAGGGGATCACTTGTCACATCACACCATGATAGAAAGGGTTCTATATCCTATAGAATAACACAATCATGTAGCAACCCTAAAAGATTCATAGGTTTAATGTTCACTCCATTCTAATAAACAAGAAAGTAAATCTAATCTAGTGCACATGAAAACTTGTGGCACAATATAAAGGGTTAGTAAAATAATAAAAACATGTATAGGAGAATCTTAATTAATCTAAGTATGAGTAAGATCCTAATACATGGAATATGAAGAATAATATTATTCGAGCCAATAATAATTCTACTTCTATCTACCAAAGAAAGGAGAACAAAGTTAGAATATACTTACCTAAATGTGAACCCGTCAAGATTCAACAGGCATCACAATAGGTTGTTTTGGTTTGTAAGGATAGCTAAGAAAAGCCAAAGTATCCAAGATTTATCCACAATACTCAATTGTCCAAGTAGAAACCCTAAGCTAAGACTCCTCAAGTAGAATGGTGGAAGAAAAAATAGTAAAGAAACATGAGCAATAATAACTCTTTATTCCATATTAAAATAATGATGAAATTATCTTGTATTTATAGGTGTATCTCACCCTAAATCCTTTCAAATATGTTGTTGGTATGGGGTTGACCTAGTAGACCCTATATGTTTTCAAGAGATAAATCACTAGGTCTTGAGCCAGGTCTAATGAAGGGATGAAAAAAATCTAAGTGAAAAATAACATAAATAGTATAGGGTTTACCTAGTCAACCCTATGCAATAATCATAGCCTAAAAATTGTACATGGTTGACCTAGTCAACCTAGTATAGTCAACTAGAAAAAGGGGATCAAGGTGAGGAAAAGAGGGATGGAAAGAGGAAAAATATTGGAAGAGTGTGCAAGGGAGGAGTAATATCATAGGTAATGTTTTTAAGATATATTTGTATTTTTAATAATGTGTAAATAAGGGATGATAATATTTCAAAGCATCAAAGGTCTGCCCACCCCTTTCTCAGTGCACCCCTTAAGGCATTCACTCAGAGAGATTGATTCTCAATGGGTTCCTAAAAAATATAAAGCATCAGTATTTGATAAAATTTAAAAATATTATGTGTATACATATGACTCAGTATTATACCATCACATGTCACTAAGGTGTAATAAGGGATGGTACTTTGAGAAAGAACATAGTAACACATAATGTTGATGTTAAAATAGAGTTGTAGTATTTTAAAGCAAAAATAAATCAAAGTAAATTATTTAAAAGTAAATAACTAAAAAATAAATGTAATTCATACTTTGACTTACCTTTATATTGAGATGGTTGTATATTTTTGTTTTAGTTTTGATTGTGTAGAGCATAGAGTCTATTTTCGACAAACCCAAGAATACAAAACTAAAGAGGAAAAAAAACAAATGCAAGAAAAGCCAAAATAATTGGTGGTATGAGGATGGAACATACTTGGGAAATTTGGAAAGATAGAGATACAAGTGATATGTTAAACCAAATTACCAAGCCAAATAACAAGAAAAAATCAAGTAACCAAAATGCCAAGGCTACTACAGATTGACAAACTCAAACAAGATATCCTTAAGTAAGAAAGGCAATCTCACCAAGTTAAACCAAGGATACATGTCAAATAGGATGGTAATCAAAAATAATGGTAAAAGGAGAAAAAAAATGGTAAAAAAAAATTTATAGTGAGAATTAAAAATCCTTATTTCACTCAACAATGAACAAAGGTACATAAAAGGGAAAGCAACATTGATGAGTGAGAAGTAACAAGCCAACCTCACTCAATAATAGAAAAACTTTATGAACTCAGGTGTCCATAATAAAAGGATAGTAAAATAAATGAAAAATGGTAAGATTAAAATTAAATTAATTTTTATAAATGTAAATCATGGTAAAAAATAAATAAGAATCCAGAGTTTCTCAAACGTGTTTTTTTTTCTCAAAGGATAGATAAAACTAAAATAAAGTAGTGCTAGCATGTTTAATAAGAGGTGAAGAAGAAGGAATAAAAGAAGAATGGAAATAAGATTTGGTATCATAATTTATATGTCAAGGGGTAAAATGAAATGGGTGGAGTGGAAAATGAATGAAAAACCAAGCTAGGGACTCTTTATCAAAGTGAAGACACTCAAATTCGGTTTGTCAAAATAAGAGGACTTTTGACCTTAGGAACTCTAAAGAACTTATCTTAGCTACAAAAGTATTAGGTCACAAAATAAAGTATATATATAATCCCATGAAGGCTATTAGAATTATATTTAAAATATAACTACCTTCCCATAATGTGTTCCCTATTTTCCAAGACCCCTTATAGAGCCATCGATCTACTGTGAAGATTGGGTACTTGTATGAGAAATTATGTAGCACTATAGAGTTTTTTGAATTCCACTATTCCAATCTACTATCCTACTGTACTCTAAAGGAACTCAACTATATTTGAGGCCAAATATGGAGTTTTATCTTTGATTAGAGATATGAGATGTGCTTGTAATCATGTCTCTTTGGTATGATGTTGAATTTTGAGATTTATATGTTTCCTTTTAGATATAATTGCCTTTTGATTCAAATGATTTGGATTTTAACTTTCTTGATGGATTTGTCTATTCCTCCTCCATAAAAATTTGTAAAACTAAACATGGGTGATAAATATGACTTTAATTTAAATAATTGGGACTTAGTCACTAAGAAAGAGAAACTTCAAAGATCATGGGGTCTAAGAGTCTTGTAAATCTAAGTGAAATAAAAAATTTATCTTGACTTTGACCTTTTTTTATTCAATGTTGAGTGAAAGGAAGGGGAAATCAATAATAATGAAATATATAATAATTTTAATTACTTAAAATATAAATAAATGTGATAAAGGTTAAAAAGGTATACAATGACAATAAAGTGTGATTCCTTATCATAAGAATGAGGGAAATGGAGGAAGACATGCTAACATAGATTGTTTGTGAAAATTCCATCTATAAAAAGAAGTAAAATGTAAAGTTGATAAAAAAGATGTAAAAAGATGAAAATATGGTAATTTTATGAGGAGGTCTAGGTCCTATCCATGGTCTTACACTACAACTTCATAAAAGAGAAACCCATAAGGTACAAAAAAACATGTGAAAGATAAAGTGAGGTAACTAAAAGGATGGTAGTTTTATGAGGAATGTTGGGTCTTATCTATGGTATTATGAGGAAAATCACAAAATAAAAACCCAAGGTGTGCCAAAAATAGAAAATACAAGAAGATAAATAACACTATGGTACTTCAAGAAACTAAAAGACCAAAAAGGAGAACTAAAGGTTTGTGAAAGGAGGGAGCTTGTTGTAGAGGGAGAGACCCATGTAAGTGACCTAGTTTTTTTTTAGATAGATGTAGATAGAAAGCATGAAAATAAGGGAAGGATCCCACATTAACATCTATATCAAGGATGAACATGTGAGAGACAAGCCTAGGTATCACAAAATGTTTTTTGGAGTTGTATTAGTTTGGTAACATGTAATAGAGAACAAGAGTGAGCATTTCTAGATGCTCCAAAGGGTATGTGGATGTAGGTATGGACATCATAAGATGCCCTAAAATCTGAAATGATATGTGGGTGGGCATCACAACATTCCCCAAAGGCTAGATAAATGTCTGGATGGGAATTGATAGATGTCACAATAGCTAAAAAGAGGAAGAAAAGATCAGAAAAGATAAGAAATAAATAGAACCCCATAGAGTGTCTAGATGGATTCAAGTTTTCTAAGAAGATTTTTGATAGGGGATATGATGCTTTAGGAAATAAAAAGGATGCTAAGAAAGAAAAATAATAGAAAAATATAAATAATGAAGTCAGACAAATAGAGAATAAATTTAGACATATAGGGAGATTACAAAACTATAAAAGGTTGATTGGGTTGACCTAGCATAGAAAATAGGGTCTATAAATAGTATAAGGTCAACAAGGTTGATCCAGTATAGTAGATAGAGGATAGAAAAATAAAAATTAGGGTCTATATATAACACATGGATGAATGGGTCGATCCAGTATAATAAATAGAGGCTAGAAAAAGAAATATAGGGTTTGTAAATAGTATAGGTTTAACTGGTTCGATCTAGTAAAGTAAATAGAGGCTAGAAAAAGATAGAAGGTTGACTAGGTTGACGTAGTACACTAGATAAGGAATGTTAAAAATCCTATAAAATATTTTGAAATCAAACAAGATAACTTTTGCAAATAATTTTGGAAAGAAATAGCTAATAGGAAACAAATAGTCAATTGGATTAACATTGGCCAATTGAATTGAAGCACACAACACAAAACCTTACAATAACACTAGCTAATACAAGTTTTTTAGTAGAAAATAAAATTGAGAAAAGAGAAAAAAATAAACTTGAAAAGTAAATAGATAATTAATTTGTGAAATTTAATGTTAATTATATTATTAAAATATGATTTTAAATGTGATGGGAAGTTGGCTGTAAGTAAGGAACTAGAAGGAAATCTAAGGATGGTTTTAGATAGTTTGGGTTGAAAGTAACTATAGTGGTAATGATATAGGCTATGAATTTAGGCCTATCCCCTCACTTCACACACTATAGTGATAAGGTTATTAGGTGCTTAGATATAATATACCATTAACCACACTTTATACTTGACTAAAATATCAAGTCGACTTTCCCCTTAGTGAGGAAATCCAATTAGGTTAGCCTTGGGTAGAAAATTTTTAAAATGCCTATTTAAATTTTTTGATTTGGTTGTGTGTGAAAAAAATATAAAATAATGAAACTAAATGATTAATTAAAAACCACCTAATTAAGCTATGTGATCTATTATAAGCATGCAAGAAATAATAAAAAAAAGGTGTGAACTAGTTACTAACATATAATGTAAATTTAAACTTTGAAACAAGGTAAAATGTTGACATATTCAACAATGTATTCAAAAAATATAGAATAAAGTCAATAGGGTCAAACTTGTACTATAGAAGCAAGGTGTAAAAATGAATAGGGTCGATAGAATTGACCTAGTTATCTAAATAACACACAGAACTAGGTTGATAGGTTAAATCCCGTTGACTATGCAAGGGAATTTTTGAAGACTATAAATTATAAAATTAAAGAATGTAAAGAAAGAGATATAGATATAGAAAGGAACCTTGGTGGATCAAATATGTAGTGAACGAATATTTTTATTCAAAAACCTTGATACATGGTTATAAATTCTACTAACTAGGTTGATTGGGTGAATCAAGCTTTATAGAAACCTATTGTTGAGGGCCTATAAATGTATAGGGTCAATATAAACCTAGTATTCTATACTAAATGTGTGAAAAGTGGAAAAACTGTATTAGGTCGACAAGGTTGATGTAGTAGCCTGTACTTGAAATCATGCATATAGAATTTATATACTAGGTGAACATAGTTAATCTAGTATGGCAAATATATGATAAAAATAATGATGAAAGAATGAAAGAAATGAAATAAGGTAAATAAATCCTACAATAATTATTTCATGTTGAGTTTACGAGAATGTATTAATTAGAAATACATCATGTCTATAAATCAATCCTAGCTTGGAGAAGATAGAACTTACCTACACTTCCAATTTATAATACATTTGTTAAGTAGGGGCATGACCAATATGGGAATCTAATAGACTAGATTATGGGATCAATTTTCATAATACACCATGCTAGGAAGGGTTCCAAATCCTACAATCTAACACAATCATGCAACCCTAAACTAGTCCTAAGTATAATGTTCACTTTATTCTAATAAACAAGAAAGTTAATCTAATCTAGTACACAACAAAGCTTGTGGAATAATATGAGGGGTTAGTGAAATAATAGAAACATGTATAGGATAATATAAATTAAGCTAAGTATGAGTAAGATAATAACACATGGAATATAAAGAGTAATATTATTTGAGCCAATACTTATACTACTTCTATCTACAAAAAAGATGAGAACAAAGTTAGAATATACTTACCTAAATGTGAACCCATTGAAAATAAATTTATCCCTTGGCTAAAGGGGATTTGAAAGAGGTTGTTATTGTTTTTAAGGATAACTAAGAAAGGCCAAAGATTCCAAGACCTATCCACAAGACTAGTTTCTCCAAATAGAAACCCTAAACTAAGACTCCTCAAGTAGAATGGTGGAAGAGGAGTTTGTAAAGAAGCATGAGTGAATAATAATTATTGATTGCATATTGAAATAATGATGAAATGATATTGTATTTATAGGCATATCTCATCCTAAATAATTTTAAATATGTCAGATATACAAGGTTGACCATGTATGTTTTTGGGAGATAAATGACTAAGTCTTAAGCCAGGTCGGTTGAAGGAATAATGAAAATCCAAATGAAAAATACCCAAAATAGTACAAGGTCAAACTAGTCTACCTTGTATAGTAATCAGAGGCTAAAAAATATATAGGGTAAACTTAGTCAACCTCATATAGTCAACTGGTAAAAGGGGATCAAGGTGAGGAAAAGAGGAATGTAAAGAGGAAAAATATCAGAGGAGTGTGCAAGGGAGGAGTAATAGCTTAGGAATGATTTTAAGAGCTTGTTGGATTGGTAATAATGTGGTAATAAGGGAAAATAATAATATGAATCACCAAAGGTCTTCCCACCCCTTTCTTAGTGCACCACTTAAGGCATGCACTCAAAAATATTGAGTCATGATGTTTTATTTCAAGATGTAAAGTGTCAGTATATGATATAAGTTAAAAATACTATGTATACAAACCCCATCAATGGTAACACATGCACTAAAGAGTATCAATTTATAGGTGAAAAGTGAATTTGGTTGTGTCACTAGAGTGGGTTTTCTTATGACACCTATTGAGTATAGATAATATAAAACTAAGCATGGGGCACCTATTATTGACATGGATTTAGATGATGAGTACTATTTTTTATGTTGGCTGATATTTCAATTTTAAAATGTTGATTTTAATTTCATTCAAACTGTTCATAGTAATTCATACATTAATTATTATTAATATTATAAATTGGTTAATTTTATATTATTTTTTATGGATCATGAAATTTGTTTCATTTTGAGATGATATTTCAATTTGATTACTTATATAATTTTGTGTTTTTGATAACTTTTTTAGTCTTAGCTTAGTAATCAATATTTTTCCTACATCAGAATTAAGTGGACAAATGTTCAATTTGTTGTTTTATTACTTAATAGAGATATAAATCAATAAAATTTATAATATATGGACTAATTAATTTATATTAATCATTTATGATTTATTGACTCACATAATGGTTTTTGTTTTAATTAGTTATGTTTTTAAGAGGGCCTCCATTGATTAGAAAGTTGTTTTGTCTTCTTAATATTTTTATCTTAAGACTCAAAAAAAAAAATTGGAACTTAAATAGCTTCATTTAATGAAATTATTAATAAATGTCTAATTAAATTATTTAATTATAAAAAAGTTAGTTAAACTTTATCTTAAGTTAACATATGGCTAGTTATAGCTTAACAATATAACTAACTTTAAAAATTAGACCATAAAATGACTTTAATACATCATTCAAAAGGATAAATTTACAAATTTATAAGATCTTCTACTTCAAATTTCATATGTTTTTACTCTTATAATATAAATATATTAGGTTGATTGGTATTATTTTATTGATTCTTTGATTAAGTGAAATTAGCCCTAACCAAATAAACAACTGTGTAGAGTGAAATGACTAACTAAAACAACATCCAACCATACATTTCAATTGCATATATAAATAGTTTTAAAATATAGAATTTTATAAAATATCATGTAAAAAGATGAGAAACTTATCTTCTCTAGATCCCATGACCTATATTTGACTATGTTTGACTTGTAGGATGCTTGCCCCACTAGCATATCTAGGTGATTAACATTTGTCTTGAATTTGGACACTAGAGAGGGATTGGAAAATATATAATGTCACTCATATCATTTATAATTATCATGTCCTCTAGTGTTTTCCACTTGATTTGATACCTACAAATGTGAGTTAACCTTCTGTAGCTACAAGATCTTCTATCATCGATATGTGTTCACAATATTGAACCTCTATTTTCCATTCTTCTCTTCAAAGCCATAATTGATTCCTACATATAAGAATCACAAATATCAAATTTAAATGAAGAAAAAATGGGGGAAAATTGGGGAAAGTGGGGAAAGTGGGATATGGTCATGTTATCCTTATAACTCCAATTATCTTGAGTGCTACCTATTTAGCCCCAATGATAGGGACCTCAGACTAATGTAGTTATCCCTTAGGTAATGTGTATAATCAACCAATAACAAATTTTTATTAAAAAATGATATTCAATTAATCCCTCCTCTTAGTACAAATATGCAATCTAAGTGTGGTATATAAATACTTCAGTAATATGCAGAGATTGAGCTTTTTGTGTATTGATACTCTTTATTATATAGTTCCAAAATATAAGTGATAAATATAAAATGTCTTTTAAAACCATTTAAATATAAGACTTCTTATTTGGAATTTGAAAAACCTATTCATGCACAACCTAAGTTAAACAAAGTTAAAATGATCATAAGAAAGGACCAAAAAATGAAAGGACCCCAAAAACACACTATAATGGGAATTAGATAGTTGCATTGGGAACGACACTAGAGTGGTGTTCTAGTATCCCCCATGGGTCTTATATCCAAAATGGATAAAACTAAGGTAATATTTAAACAAATGACCAAGGCCTCTTATAACTGTGTCAATGACTAACATGGGAATACTAGGAATGCAATAGGATAGAAATAATATTATGAAAACTCCAAAAGGACACAAAAAGACCAAAATGACATGAAATAATAAGACTCTCAATTATCATTAGGAACCTCATGTGAAAGAGATAGAAAATTCATAGTACTTGAATTTTCTTAACAAAATTTTGTTGTATACATTACTCCCCCTTTTAATTTAGTAATATAATAAAAATTAAAGTACTAGAGTACAAGAGAAAGTGCATACCTATACTTACCTGTGAAGCATGTTCTTTCTTGAAATTAGAGATGTCATGGGTTTGATGTCATCAACTCATGTGGAGAGAAGATGATATCTACACTTATTTTCTTATTGGATAGTGTATTTACCAATATTTGGAGTCATGCCTATGAATATGGATTCATAATGTTGATGCCCCTATATTAAATATGAGTAGTTAATGAGGTTTTGAGGAATAAGCTATGATTTCCCCCACTTTAATATGTATTGAGCCTGAGTAAAAAACTATAATTATAGAGATAAAATTATTGTTTCCACCACTTTTATATATGGGTATATATGTTCCTATACATCAAAAAATATTTTCTAACCTCAACCCCACATAACTCAAATAATCTAGGTCTAGTGTAAAAATTCTAAATCAACTACTACATATGGCTATAGATTCATTCTAGTGTAAAATTGATGTAAAAACTAGTGCAAAAATTGGTGATAATATTATTCTAAACTAATTATGGTATAATAACATTGATAAAAACATATATTTATCATCCTGATTATATAATCTAGTGTAAATTTTCTAAATAAGAGGTAAAATGTGCCATGAAACATGCCCCCAATATGATAGCTGATTAATTGAATCACATAATATAAGTAGCCAATATAGCTTATGAGTAATAAAAACATAATAATGGCATGGATTGACATTATTTATATATAATATGGTGTAAAAAAATGGAAATGGGAGGCATGTGCCATGAAACATTCCCCAAATATAATATATGGATAAACTAAGCTATATAACATGAGTAATAAAGTTGTGCATATGTGGAATTACATTGTGTGCATACCCTCCATTACTTTGATCTATGTAAAAGTATCTATTCAAATATACTAAATACTATAATAAGATATGATAATTGAAACCAATATCCTATGTATATCTAAGAATATGAGCCACCTTTGAGTAGCGGTATAAATTTAAATCACTATGTAGCTATGATTAATTGAGTAAATTTGAATCAATATGTAGGTCTAAGTAACTAAGTAAATTTGAATCACCATGTAGGTTTGAATAACTATGTCTAAGCTACCTATGAATAATGCATATGTATCCCCTCATTTTGAAGAGAGATGAAATTGTTGAAATAAGGTCAAGCCAAAAGTGATAAATAGTAATGAGGGAGTTAGTATCTAAGTAAATAGGGTAATATTATTAGAATGTATCAAATTATTATTAGTAAGAAATTGATTACTTATTGATGTTGATATATGTTTTTCACCAATACTAGAATTGGTAAGAGGCATAGAGTATAGGTTGCCATGGTGGCAAGTGAATAATTATAGGAATGAGACATATATAGTATTAAATATGTCAAGATTTTATTCCATGTGGAAGAAATAATTATGAAATCAAATTTATGGTCTACATGATTTTATTTATTTAATTTCTATGGATGTGTGCTTAAATAATAAAGGGTTAATACCTTAGTTGTGTACCATATGCAAAAATTATCCTTTTTGAGCTGATTTGTAAGAGGTTTTGATTCACTTGTAGTATTTTGAGAATTTCAAAAATAAATTGATTTCTAAGTGTGTTGAATATGATTTTAAGGAGAGTGATCAATTTCACATAGTATGAGGAGGTAGAGGCCCTTATCTAGGCTTATGAATAGGTGAAACTAATAAGTAATTATAACTAATCTATTTTATTTTTATGAAAACTATGTTCATTTCATTTTTTTGTAAAATTGTGGGACCTATAGTGTGATTTTTCACCCTATAGTATTCATTCCTTCATGTATCACTTGTGCCCCCATATGTATTGATATTATCTAGGAGACAATTTTCATGTCTAGTGTTGTAGTCCTAAAAAGTTGTTATATTGCTTAGGATATTAACAACATGGGATATGTTGGGATTCTATGCCTTATTTATTTCTATACAATTTTTGTGCAATCTTCTAATTACTAACTACTATTATTTACCTATTTTGGTGCTCTATAGTTAGATATACATAGTATAGAATTAATGGAAGGAAAAATGATGAATATTATTTATGGGTTGGTCCTGTTAGATGAGGAGATGTAGATTATTGCTAGGTTCAGGTTAGGGTATGTGGGGTGGTTATAGCTCATGCCTTGGGATGATAATATGATGAATACATTGGCCGAGTGGTGGAATGTAGATATATGCACATTATAGATGCCTATTGGGAAGATAACCATTACCTTGAAAGATGTGTGGAGGATATTAGAATGACCTGTGACTGGTAAGATAGTCATGATTTAAGATGTTATGGTATGCATAGCTATGGATCATTCCTAGATATACATTACTAGTACTGTAGATGCAACACATTGTACATGAATTGAGTTATATGTGTTATTATCTATAGATATATTATTATATTATCTATGATTTCAAAATTTATTATCTATTTTATTGTAATCATTTGTAACTATGGTTGGGAGTGGTATATCTATATAATATCGGATGCACAAGATTGTATATGACCTAAAGGATCATGTTAGTGTATATTATTTGGGTAGAATGATGTTGTCTCACCTATATCATGATATATACATGTTTATTCAAGAATCTTATGGTGGTGGAATTGGTTTGGTGACATTATTCCATTGTTGGGACTTTGAGAATATAGAGATTACATGGCTAGTAGGGATGCCACATCCTAAGTGGGCACATGCATATGTGTTTGTAGATTAGTGAACTAGTAATACATAGATATTTGATCAAAAAAACATGAAGTGTTGACATATAATAGATAATATGACTACTATAAATATTATTTAGAGATAATATAGAGGTTTTTTTTGGGTGGTTAGAGGATATTCTATAGTTATGTTAGATTTAATTTAGTTTTAGCTACATGATTAGTAGATGAATATATATGAGAACTTTGAATATGAATGAGTGATGAGATAGTTTATTCTATCTCATGATGTTCCCCTAGCTCTATGGGTGTGGGTGAGGATTGTGTAGGTTCTAATGAGACTAAGAAATAAAGGGATGCCCTTAGTAGTATATCTAGAATTAATTATTATGGAGGAGAGGTATCTAGAGATAGAAATCCCATATTTGGATGATGTGGGGTATATGGATGCCTATATATCATAGTGGAGAGACCATAGATGGTCTCAACTATTTGTAGGAAGAGGAGTTATAGTTGATGATGCTCTAGATCTTGAGCCTTTAAGGGCAGTTGTATTTATGAATCTTAGTAGGTTACATTTTATATTTGATATGTTTATACATTTGTCATTATTTAAGTGATATGTGTTGATTAGTGACTAACGCAAATTTTGGCTCCATGTTTGTGTATGTGATGAGGAGTATTGTTAGGTGATGATTAAGTCAACACTACATGAGATAAAACTACATGTTATTTATAATTCCATAAAGGATGGATTTATTGAGAGAGATAGGGTGATTTTGATGTGTGCATCCTTATTTTATAAATTCATAATTGATATTATAGTGTATGTGTGATCTAACATAGAGAGAGATGATTTGAGAGTTGATTTGGGTAGGCAAGAGATTCCCTCACCTAATATTATGGGAATAATAGGTCTTATGATACTAGATGAGTGAATCAATACAATGAGATCATGTCAATGTGAAGGCACAACTAGCAGTGTAAGAGGATAGAAATAGGAGACATAGGTCATGCTCCAAGATTTGAGGTGATTTTGGGGCCTTAACTTCTAGGTCTTATGTTACTAGTGATACACAAGATTAGGTGAGGATGGAGGTATTATGGACCATACTCCCATTATAGAGTGATGTACAGGTTGTATCATTAATATACAATATTATTGATACATATAAATATAATATATTTTTGACATTTTTGTATCTCCATAATTATATGTGATTATAGAATTGAATTTTTTTGAAGAGATAGGTGATTGATGTTGCTAATTGCATATGTTAGAATGTTAGTAATGTGACTCTATAATGGGTTATCTATGAATCAAGTATGAAATAACTAACCATATAAAAATCATCCATCCAAGTTGAATCAAAATGGAACTATGAACCATACTATTCATTTTGTATAACTGAATGATTGTATGCTAGTGGTGACATTGTTATGGTCATATATGTAGTAGGAATATATGTATGATCAGTTAAAAAAATATTTATTAGATTTATGACTATGACTATTGGTGGAGTTGTTTATTACTATGTCACAACACTACTATAGTTTGGTTTGACTTTTAGTATTGGCTTCCATATCTATTGACTCTATGTTGCAATAGATTTTGAATAAATGGGTGTTCTATATGACTCACTATTCACATGATGAGTAACCATTGGTTCTATAATAATAGCATACTAGAGTAAATCAGTCATGGTAGAATGGGATCTAGGATACTTGGTTATCCCCTTCATAATTATGATAAAGCCTCTATCAACATAATTTTTAATTTGATCTCTAAGTACACAAAAAACATTATCACAATGACCATTGATGTGATGATAGTTGCAATATGGTTGATTCCTAGATTTGTCCAAATGTTATGATTGATGATAATGATTAGGAAAATGTGTGATCATAATCTTATCTAATAGTTTCAATAAAACATCATAAGGCCTATATTTGTATGGATCAAAATATATAGCCTCTCTCTCTTCATATATTATGCTCTACTCACTATAATAATTGATCTATAAACTTATTGTTTCCATTTGTTGAGTACTTTTAATTTTGATTTATTTTTCACTTTTTAATTTTTAATAGATGGATTATGTGTTTGAATCAAATTGGAAGAATCTTATGGTAATGGATCTAGATCAAAATTTGTCTTTATATTGACCTTGAATAGTCTTAGTTACTTCCCTAATGCCATAGTTGTATGGAAAATATGTTGAAATTATTTGGTTGTTTGACATAGAAATTTTTTCTTCAAAGTAAATATGAGTCCTATAGATAAGATATATTATATCTCTAAATCTAGGGGATGATATATTAACTACTACATATATGGCTTAAACCATAGTATGTAATCATTAACTGGATCTGAGTGGCCCTAATGTAATGAAGGTAATCTCTCATATGTAACTCTGGGTCTTTTGTTATAAATGAAATTCATAATAATTACCTCTTCTAACTCAATATATGTATGTAATGAGACACTAGTGAGTGAATTATAAAACCAAGCTAGTGTATCATCTGCTACATTTTGAGGAAATAAATGTAATAGTACCAAACTACCATTGCACCCATACATAGCTTTTGAATAGACTTTTAGTTGTAAGGATCTCTATATCAATTAAACTTAGGTAATGTTTGTGTCTAAAATTTATTTGGTAATGGTACATGGAAGATATTATGTAGAATAGGGTTACCATGAATAGCACTTGAGTCAACCTAAGATTGTTAATCCTTAATTTCAAAATTAATCTAGTGTAATATATGTTTTGAAGCATAAAAAAATGGATCAAATAAATAAATTCTTATGAAGTAACATTTAAATAATTAAGGGGCTCATTTAAGGGTTAAATTTGGTTATTAACATTGGCCATTGGTACAATATTCTGATTAACTTCATTATGCATGATGGATTGGGTTGTCTTACCCGTTGGAGAAGTGATTACATGGACATGATTATAGATAAAAGTATTTATCATGCTATTGAAGGTTAGGATGAGGAATATATTATATGTTAGTAATGGTGGGCTTAGGATCTTCATTGGTATTTATTTTAATATTAGTTTATAAATTTAAGAATTGACTTTATTATGTATAATTGGAGTTAAATAGGAAGGAGTATAAATTAAATTTTCACTCTTATTTGACATATCACCACATAAAATATGAATACAAGATTTAATGACATTTTTGTCATTTGAAATTTCACCATGATTTTTATCTAAAATGGTTAATAAAGGAGGAAGATAAACATCTTCTACTTTGTTTAAAACATTATCAAATAAATTAATAATGCTATGTGCACTTTCTTTTATAATTCACATGAGATGGGTATAGAAGATGAATTGTCAGTTATACCTTATAAATAATATTATCATATGATAAAGGAACATTACTGTAATTAGGATGAAATTTTTAAGATGTAACATTATGTAATGGAATTTTGGATTTATTTGCATTATATTGTGCAATTTTAAAAAGAGATGTAGCAAATGTTTTGGACAAACTAGGAGTACTATCAAACAAAACATTACCAATGTGTTTTTTAAGTTCACTTTCTAGGATGGGGAGAGAAAAGGAAGAATGAGTAGGATAAACACATTCATCTACACAACCTTCATTACTATTTTTACCATTACATTCATAATATTCATCATAACCATCATGGTAATAATAATAATTGTATATGAATTCACGATCATCATTATTTGATAATGTAAAATCTTAGTAATTTATCCATTATTTACTATAATTATAAGGAATTACTATTAATTTATTGACTATATGATAAGGAAGAGTTTCCTTAACATCCATTTCAAACTTTCCAAAAATTAGAAGAAGAGATATAAGAGAAAAAAATGAAAAATAAAAGATAATGTAACATGAAATAATAAAGTTCATTTATGATAGCATGCAACCCTATTCTAGAGAAAAATTAAGAAAATAAAAAAATTTAAACCCTAATTTAAGCACACAAAATAGAATGAAAACCTAGTGGCAAGCTAACATTTTAAGAAATATTCAAAAAATAAAACATGTTCACCAATATGTTTTATTAATTTTTTAATTAATTAGAATTAACCCTGAACAAATAAATAGTTAATTAGAGTGAAATATATAGGTATTTAAACATATAAACTAAATTTCACTTGCATATAGAATGATTTTTAAAAACTAAGGTTTTAGACAAAATCATGCAAAATGATGAGAAACTTATCTTTTATAGAGCCTAGGAGCTGTATTTAATTATGTTTGACCTGTAGTATGCCTTACCCATTTTTAGATTTGGTTGATTTATTTTCATCTTAAATTTGGACACTAGAGTGGGATTGTAAACTAGAGTAAGGTTCTCATATCAATCATAATACTTATATCTTCTAGTGTTTTCTACTTGATCTGATAGTTGAAAATATAAGTAAACCATATATAGGTACAAGCTATTCTATCATAGATCTATGTTCAAAATATTGAACCTATATTTTTCCTTCTTATCCTATAAAATCTAATATATTCCTACACATAATAATCACCCAAATATCAAATGTAAAGGGGAAGAATAGGGAAATTTGGATATGGTCATGTTATCCTCAAGACCCCTATTGTCTTGAGTGATAACTATATATCCCCAATGATGTGGACCTTAGACCAATGTAGT
>JARHVA010000839.1:4202500-4349271 GCA_037957365.1 Torreya grandis
TAAATGTTTAATGTTAAGGGATAAAATCAAATATATTATTGATGATAATACTATCAAGCTAATCACTCCCAAAAATCAAGTTATAAAAAAATAGAATGGTAATGTAAAGTTGTAAATATTTAGTAATCCATTCCCAAATCATGGTACTTTAGAGTATACACAATTAATATTTTCATCATGCATATAATACACACCCTAATCCTATGACATATGTGAATCCAATATATGTAATCATTGGTGAATTTTTTGGAAGAACAACCACTAAGGAGGGGGGATTGAATCAATGAGCTCTTAAAACTTTATTCTAATCATTTATTTCAGTAGTTAGGCATCAATATATAATCTATAGAGAAATCAAACCACAACAAAGAACATAAAGACATAACACATGATATAGGTGGGAAACCGTTAAATGGAAGAAAACCCACAATGATCACTACATAGACTACTTGTCCTAAATTATATATGCAATAAGTCAATAATATTTTTGATCACCCACGTAGCTTGAGGCACTAACCCCAAATAATCAAGCACCAACTTGACAAAAATATTCAACAAGTACCCACTTGCTAAGAAGCATAAACTCTTTGATTTGTAGACACAAATATATAGGAGATTTCAACTGCCTTTTCCATGCTCCAACTTAGATGCTTTAGATCATCCACCTTTCTCAGTTACTTTTGTCAAAAAATTATGGTACAATTATGCTCTCTCTCTACTTATTAACCTCACATATACTCTGACACTTTTTAGTTTATCAATCAAATAGACATATTAGGCTCTCTTTCTCTATGCTCTTTTTTTCAAAGACTTTGTCCTTTTTACCTTATCTTCTCATATATTTTATCATATCTTCTATAAATAATTTGATGATTTCATACTAATGCTCTTTGGCCATCCCTTCCTCAATATACCTCTGGTCTACTCCTTAGTGAATAATATTTCTCTATATATTCACATTTCAAAAAGACAATTTGATCTTGCCAATATACAAGATATTACTCAACAATAACTTGAAGTTTGATATTAAAAAACTCTATAGTTGTATAAATAATGATTTATTATCTTTTCAGAACATAATTCCCATTAGTTTATATAAAATCTCACTAACATAGGTTGGCCTAAGTGAAACAAAGTTGGGATAGACCTACAAATCATTATAATACATTTAGTGTTAGATAGATGAAGTCTGTAGTGGTCTTGATACAATTCATAGTAACCCTAATATAATATGTAGCAAGCCTAATGTAATATGTAACAAACCTAATGTAATCCATAGCAACCCTAATGCAATCCATAGAAATTATGACGTAGTCTATAGTAACTTTGATGCAATCCATAACACCCCTGATGTAGTCTGTAGCAACCCTAATGTAATTTACAAAAAGACTAATGCAATATGTAGCATGCCTAATATAGTTTGTAGTTGCCTAATGTATTCTGTAACTGCATGATGCAATTTTTAATAGATATGATGTAGTCCATAGCTATCTGATGTAGTCATTCCTTGACATCAATGACAACATCTCAACAACATTTACATAAATATTGACACCAAGTCTAACAATTAGATTTTATTTTGGTGAAATCGATGATAATAATTTAGATAAATATGCACATTGATTTGATCTTACATCAACAAAAAATGTATATAAATTTTGATTATTAATAATGGGTCAAGTGAAAAAAATTACAATGATACTCCTTTGTAGTATTCTATACATCAAATATTATTTATAATATACATAAATTTCCATCAAATAATTTGATGGACATACAAAACATACTATTGGGCATATAGTGATTCCTGTTATAGTGGCTTTAGTAATCATGGCTACTCCATTTCTATTCATACCAAGTACATGGGTATTTAATATGCTATTATGATGCCTTTGGATGCATAAACTCCACATAATACCATCAATAATATATAAATGCTTGCAATACATACATTTTAATATAATGGTAAAAGTTTAAGGAATTTTATATGCGTACCCTCTACAGTAAATGGTAACTGATTCCCCCCATAAAAAACCACCACCATTATTGGTTATGGGACATTTTTAAGAGAACAATCTAAAATAATTAGTGCTCCCATTAAAGAGAAGAGTGAAAAATTAGTTATGGCACCTATATAGAATATTTGTATACAACCAATTCAAAGGAACATGTCACACCTTCCTAATTATAAATATTTATGTCAAAGAGTTACTCAAGGTTAAAATAAATATAAATTTTCTACAATGCATCCCATGGTATTACCCCAAACAATTCAACGTGTTTAATAATGAAAAAAGGTAGTGATACCTTCTTATACTATAAAAAATATTCTACATAATCATATAACTTCTTGAGCTATACATCCTGATCAAGACAATTATGTTATAACACTTGATGCCTTCTTAGATTTGGGTCCATATGTGTGTAACATTTTTCACCCATGAAAAGTTAACTTCAACATATCTGATCTAAGAAACATTATGGTTCTCCCATTGATGGGATCATAGGCTAGTTAATTGTGTGTGTGTGTGTGTGTGTGTGTGTGTGTGTGTAAATCAAATATTCAATCATTACATTAGGTTCTAAGTGAAACAAAGTTGGGATTGACCTACAAATCATTATAATACATTTAGTGTTAGCCTGATGAAGTCTGTAGTGGTCTTGATACAATTCATAGTAACTCTAATATAATATGTAGCAAGCCAAATGTAATATGTATCAAACCTAATGTAATCCATAGCAACCTTGATGCAATCCATAGAAATTATGACGTAGTCTATAGTAACTTTGATGCAATCCATAACACCCCTGATGTAGTCTGTAACAACCCTAATGTAATTTATAAAAAGACTAATGCAGTATGTAGCATGCCTAATATAGTTTGTAGTTACCTAATGTATTCTGTAACTGCATGATGCAATTTTTAATAGATATGATGTAGTCCATAGCTATCTGGTGCAGTAATTCCTTGACATCAATGACAACATCTCAACAACATTTACATAGATATTGACACCAAGTCTAACAACTAGATTTTATTTTGGTGAAATCGATGATAATAATTTAGATAAATATGCACATTAATTTGATCTTACATCAATAAACAATGTATATAAATTTTGATTATTAATAATGGGTTAAGTGAAAAAAAAATTACAATGATACTCCTTTGTAGTATTCTATACATCAAATATTATTTATAATATACATACATTTCCATCAAATAATTTGATGGGCATACAAAAAATACTATTGGGCATATAGTGATACCTCTTATAGTGGCTTTAGTAATCATGGCTAATCCATTTCTATTCATACCAAGTACATGGGTATTTAATATGCTATTATGATGCCTTTGGATGCATAAACTCCACATAATACCATCAATAATATATAGATGCTTAAGATACAAACATTTTAATATCATGGTAAAAGTTTAAGGAATTTTATATGCGTACCCTCTATAGTCAATGGTAACTGATTCCCCCCCATAAAGAAGCACCACCATTATTGGTTATGGGACATTTTTAAGAGAACAATATAAAATAATTAGTGCTCCCTTTAAAGAGAAGAGTGAAAATTCAGTTATGGCACCTATATAGAATAGTTGTATACAACTGATTAAAAGGAACATGTCACACCTTCCTAATTATAAATATTTATACCAAAGAGTTACTCAAGGTTAAAATAAATATAAATTTTCTACAATGCATCCCATGGTATGACCCCAAACAATTCAACGTGTTTAACAATGAACAAAGGTAGTGATACCTTCTTATACTATAAAAAAATATTCTACATAATCATATAACTTCTTGAGTTATACATCCTAAATACTATTCTATGAGAAATGATCAAGACAATTATGTTATAACACTTGATGCCTTCTTAGATTTAGGTCCATATGTGTGTAACATTTTTCACCCATGAAAATTCAACTTCAACATATCTAATCTAAGAAACATTATGGTTCTCCCATTGATGGGATCATAGGCTAGTTAATTTAAAATATATATACAAAAATAAAAAAATCAAATATTCAATCATTACATTAGGTTCTAAGTGAAAAAAATTTGGCATAGACCTACAAATCATTATAATAAATTTAGTGTTAGCTTGATGAAGTCTGTAGTGGTCTTGATACAATTCATAGTAACTCTAATATAATATGTAGCAAGCCTAATTTAATATGTAACAAACCTAATGTAATCCATAGCAACCCTGATGCAATCCATAGAAACTATGACGTAGTCTATAGTAACTTTGATGCAATCCATAACACCCCTGATGCAGTCTATAGCAACCCTCATGTAATTTATAAAAAGTCTAATGTAGTATGTAGCATGCCTAATATAGTTTGTAGTTACCTAATGTATTCTGTAACTGCATGATGCAATTTGTAATAGATACGATGTATTCCATAGCTATCTGATGAAGTAATTCCTTGACATCAATGACAACATCTCAACAACATTTACATAGATATTGACACCAAGTGATTGAAAATATCTATTTTGTTGCAAAATGATTTACCTTTATATCTATTTAGGCTAATTTATGAATTGAATAAGTATAAATTCACTTTGAATTCATACATCTAATAGATGAATACTTTACATATAAAAATACCACATATGGATAAGAGTTTGTACAAGATAAAACATGAGATTTTATATGGTCCATATATATTAATTTCAGTTAAAGAAAGTATTGATCATACTATGGAAGAACATTTTATAGTATATATTACACATTTTAGAAATGAATGGATAGGTCAACGTGTAAAAAAATATATACGTTTTATTCATATAAAGGATAAAATAACTCAATCTATGTATGATTCATCATAAATATTTTGATGCAGTAATTCATTGACATCAATGACAACATTTCAACAACATTTACATAGATATTTACACCAAGTCTAATAATTATATTTTATTTTGGTGAAATCAATGATAATAATTTAGATAAATATGCACATTGATTTGATCTTACATCAACAAATAATGTATATAAATTTTGATTATTGATAATGGGTCAAATGAAAAAAAAAATTACAATGATACTCCTTTGTAGTATTCTATACATCAAATATTATTTATAATATACATAAATTTCCATCAAATAATTTGATGGACATACAAAAAATACTATTGGGCATATAGTGATACCTATTATAGTGGCTTTAGTAATCATGGCTACTCCATTTCTATTCATACCAAGTACATGGGTATTTAATATGATATTATGATGCCTTTGGATGCATAAACTCCACCTAATACTATCAATAATATATAGATGCTTGAGATACATACATTTTAATATAATTGTAAAAGTTTAAGGAATTTTATATGCGTACCCTTTACAGTCAATGGTAACTGATTCCCCCCCATAAAAAAACACCACCAATATTGGTTATGGGACATTTTAAAGAGAACAATCTAAAATAATTAGCGCTCCCATTAAAGAGAAGAGTGAAAAACCAGTTATGGCTCCTATATAGAATATTTTTATACAACCAATTCAAAGGAACATGTCACACCTTCCTAATTATAAATATTTATATCAAAGAGTTACTCGAGGTTAAAATAAATATAAATTTTCTACAATGCATCCGATGGTATTACCCCAAACAATTCAACGTGTTTAACAATGAACAGAGGTAGTGATACCTTCTTATACTATAAAAAATATTCTACATAATAATATAACTTCTTGAGTTATACATCCTAAATACTATTCTATTAGAAATGATCAAGACAATTATGTTATAACACTTGATGCCTTCTTAGATTTAGGTCCATATGTGTGTAACAATTTTCACCAATGAAAATTCAACTTCAACATATCTGATCTAAGAAACATTATGGTTCTCCCATTGATGGGATCATAGGCTAGTTAATTTAAAATATATATACAAAAATAAAAAAAATCATATATTTAATAATTCCAAAACATTCAAATATGTACATAATACCAAAAAATCAAATACTACAAAAACATTTTCTAAAATAAACAATCAGAACCTCAACATGACATGAGTTATTACTTTACTTATTTATATATGTTATTTAGCACATATTTTATTTGATAAAATCTTATTTTAAAACCACATACATTATATTTGGATTCATAGATGCCAAATTCCATTTTACCTAGTGCTCATGCCAATGTTGGGGGTATCTAATAATACATGTTACATTATAATGAGTTATTATTTCTATGACCTCTTAGCCATGTCAAACTACATATATTACAACTAATTTTCTAATTACTCATTTCTCACATTATACTACATAATCTACTTCTATAAAACATGAATTCAATACATATGGATGAAATACACTAGTTTTCACTTATTTTATTCTACTTCAATATTGTTTAATTTAATTCATTGTTAAGCATGGGATATACTGAGAGGGGGGTGAATCAGTATATCATTTATCTTATAAAACTTTTCCTTAACCAAATTCCACTTAATCAAACATTCAAGATATGCAATAAAACTCAAATAATAAACACCACACAAGATAGAGAGAGACACCAAATATAATGTGGAAACCCAATGTGGGAAAAACCATGGAGAACAATCTCAAGTATATGAATGAGCACCAACCCAAACAATATTCACAAGCACTGACTTGCAAGAGCACCAACCCCTTTACTGAGCACCAACCCAACAACTATTAATGAGCACCAACCCACAAGAGCACCAACCCCTTTGCTGAGCACCAACCTAGAAACTATTCATGAGAACCAACCCACAAGAGCACCAACCCCTTTACCGAGCACCAACCCAGCAATAATTCATGAGCACCAAACCATAGGAGCACCAACGCCTTTTCCAAGCACCAACCCAACAACTATTCATGAGCACCAACCCACAGGAGCACCAACCCCTTTGTGTATACCACACAACTATCTCTCAATGTTGCTATCTCAACAAATGATAGTTCATTACAACATCTCTTTCCTCTCTCTCACCTTTGCTCTTCTAAGCTAGATATAACAAATACAAATCATATTCATCTCTCACAATTGCTCTTCTAAGCTAGATAATATCAAATCAACCTCTCTCTCTCTCATATTACAAATGGCTTCTCAAGCCTTTATTTATAGCTTTCCAAATGACCTTTGGCCTTCCCCCTTTGTGACCCTTCAATCCTCATGGAAAATGGCTTCAAAATTGTATGACCCTTCATATCCTTGCCTTTGAAAAGTCATGTGGTGACCCTTCATGATAAAAAACATCCTTCCTTCTTTTTTCCTTATCTTGGTGACTTTTCATATTCCTCAAAGTGTCCATGAGAAATTGCACCCTTCCTCTTTTGTCTTCACTTGGTGACTCTTGGAATTACCCAAGATGACTCTTCATGGGAAAATGTGTCCCATCCTTCTTTTGAATTTATACCATGGCTCTTTTACTTCTCCATGGGCCCTTCTTTTATCTCATATGCAGCCAAAAATATATTTGTTAATATTAAATAAATATTAACTCACATTAGCCAAGATATATCTATTACAAACAACATTAAATGCAATGGGGCCTTTATCACCAATAATGCTAGACCTTTGACATGAATGAAAATATTTCCAACAATCTCCCCCTTTGTCATTGATGGTAACCTTAATCTTGAAACTACCACATCTTGTCACCTGCACATACTATCATCTAAAAACATATATTAACTCCCCCTTACTATAGTAACTTGTACTTGTTCCCTGTATCTATTTTTGCACTTATACCTATACCTATTATTCCCCCCCTTTGACATCAATGGCAAAGGGCTTACCTGGAGCTAACACTTAGCTCCCCCTCAATTGATGCTGAACATCAATGGTAGGAAGTAATATAAATTACTCCCAACTCCTCTTGCAGATCTTTGAATGTATCCTTTGATTATGCCTTTGAGAAGATAACTAATAATACATACACATTATTCCCTATCCTTTGAGCATCTACAATCAACTCATTTGAATCTTTTCTTCTAATCTCACAAACTTTTTTATGAAACTTTAATGTGTATCCTTGATCACATATTTGACTAACACTCAATAGATTATGCTTAAGACCTTTTACGTACAAAACATTTTTAGTCTTAGTTCTACCATAATCCAAACTCAAATTACCTTTTCCATCTATCCTGGTGGTGGTTTTATCTCTAAATCTCATTGTGTCACCATTTATCTTCTTTAGAGTTATGAACTTAATTTTATCTCTTGTCATATACCTTGAACATCCGCTATCAATTAACCATGGCTGATCTTTATTTCTTACATGTAGAGTTGTTTGAACCATCATAGAATCTTTAGGTTGTCTCTTCTACCATGAACATGTCTAAAATTTCTTCTTGATGAATGGAGCTTTGAAACTTTGATCCTTCTGAACTGACTCGAACATGCTTCTACAATACTGAGCTATGTGTCCAAAGTTATTACACTTGTATCATACTATGGTCTCTTCATCAAAGCTTGATAGAGGAGCAAAAGAGTTGTGGCTTTTGCTTGACTCTACTTGACTTTCCTTCTCCTTATTTATAGAACTGTTATATCTTTTTCTACATTCTAATTTCTTGTGACCATATCCATTACAATAAAAATAATAGCCATAAAAATAAGACCTATCTGTATATCTCTAACCTGATTGCCTTTTGTAGCTTTGTTCCCTCCAACCATCTCTATTTGAAATGTCCTATGTATTCTTCACTTCTCCCCTTTTTGTTTCCTCTTTTGTAAGAGCTTCAACATAGATATTTTTCTCAAATACAATACCTATCTTATCTAAATTCACCTTTTGGATTTCTAATATCTTATTTAATATGTTAGTGCTATCCTCAAATTTTGAGTCACTAACTACTTTATCATTGACTGCTTTATCTTCTTTTAAAGAGACAATTTCAATAACATACCTTTCACATTATTTTCTTTCTATTTCCAACTATGTTGTGAGATATTCTTCATTCTTCTTGGCTTCTTCAAAGTGTTCTTGTAGATCTTCAATCATTTCCTTTGACTCCTGTTCATTTTTCTTGATCTATTTCTTTAATCTTTGATTATTCTTCTCAACAGATTTTAACTCTTATAGGCCACAAATGAGTTCTCCTTCCATATTCACTTCATCTTGCTCCTCTTATTCTTCTTGATCATCTTCATGTATGGCCATGAATAAAATCTCTTCTTCTTCTGAATCACTGACTCCACTATCCTTGACTGAGCTAGGATCCTTAGAATACAAGCTCTTCTTCTCAAATCCCTTCTTGGATTTGCCTTTGAAATTCTTCTTATATGTAGGCTTTTATTCTTCATCATCATTACCCTTATTTGGGAATCTAGCTGAAAAATGTCCAATCTTTCCATAATTAAAACATTTAAAAGGTAATTTTCCTTGATATTTACCTGTTCCTCTTTTTGGCTTGCGAATGAAAAGTGTTCCATTGTCATCTTCATCATCACTGGAACTATCACTTGATTCTTGAATCTTAGCCTTCTCTTTATTTGATGTTTTGAAAGCTTCTTCTCTCTTTGAGGGTTTATCTTGCTCTTTCTGCATCTCATATGCCATGAGTATACCATGAAGCTCATCCATCTTTAGCTCGGCTAAATTCTTCATTTCCTCAATTGTTGAAACCTTTGCATCATATCTCATTGGTAGAGATATCAAAACATTTTGTACCACCATTGACTCTTCCAACATTTCTCCAAGACCTTGAATCTTATTTACAATTTGATCAACTCACAAAAGATAACTTGTTATATATTCTTCTTCTTCCATCTTCAAACTTTCAAACTATCTTCTAAAAGTTTGAAGGTTATATTGCTGAACCTTTCCATCACCTTTGTAAATATTCTCAATTTTTACCCAAGTTTCATGAGAATATTTACATTTCATAACTTTAACAAACTTAGATTCACATAAACCACATAAAATATCATTTAAAGTTTTATCATTACATTCACTTACCTTCTTTTCTGCTGGAGTAATTGCAAATGTCTGTAGCTCTTCATATTCCTCCACCACTGCTTTGCATATGTTGAATCCAAGGGCCATAAAATAAATCTTCATTCTCATGATCCAAAAATCATAGTTCATCCCATCAAATAAAGGTTCCTTATTTGAAGAAAATCCTTCTTGTGTCCTAGCCATTGTGTTTTCTTGATCTACCTTCAAGCTGTAAAACTTTTCAAAAAAGAACTTGCTCTGATACCAATTATTAAGCATAGGATATACTGAGAGGGGGGTGAATCAATATATCATATATCTTATAAAAATTTCCCTTTACCAAATTCCACTTAATAAAACATTCAAGATATGCAATAAAACTCAAACAATAAACACCACACAAGATAGAGAGAGACACCAGATATAACGTGGAAATCCAATGTTGGAAAACCATGGAGAATAATCTCAATTATATGAATGAGCACCAACACAAACAATATTCATAAGCACCAACTTATAGGAGCACCAACCCCTTTGATGATCACCAACCCAGCAACTATTCATGAGAACCAACCCACAGGAGCACCAACCCCTTTACTGAGCACCAACCTAGGAATTATTCATGAGCACTAACCCACATGAGCACCAACCCATTTTTCGAGCACCAACCCAGCAAAAATTTATGAGCACCAACCCATAGGATCACCAACCCCTTTTCCAAGCACCAACCCAACAACTATTCATGAGCACCAACCCATAGGAGCACCAACCCCTTTGTGTATACCACACAACTATCTCTCAATGTTGCTATCTCAACAAATGATAATTCATTACAACATCTCTTTCCTCTCTCTCACCTTTGCTCTTCTAAGCTAGATATAACAAATACAAATCATATCCATCTCTCATAATTGCTCTTCTAATCTAGATAATATCAAATCAACCTCTCTCTCTCATATTAAAAATGGCTTCTCAAGCCTTTATTTATAGCTTTCCAAATGACCTTTGGCCTTCCCCCTTTGTGACCCTTTAATCCTCATGGAAAATGGCACCAAAATTGTATGACCCTTCATATATTTGCCTTTGAAAATTCATGTGGTGACCCTTCATGATCAAAAACGTCCTTCCTTCTTTTTTCCTTATCTTGGTGACTAATTGTCCCTTCATGAGAAATTGCACCCTTCCTCTTTTGTCTTCACTTGGTGACTCTTGGAATTCCCCAAGATGACTCTTCATGGGAAAATGTGTCCCATCCTTCTTTTGTCTTTATACCATGGCTCTTTTACTTCTCCATGGGCCCTTCTTTTATCTCATATGCAGCCAAAAATATATTTGTTAATATTAAATAAATATTAACTCACATTAGCCAAGATATATCTATTACAAAAAACATTAAACGTAATGGGGCCTTTATCACCAATAATGCTAGACCTTTGACATCAATGACAATATTTCCAACATTCATGAAATGATAGATATTATTTTCTTATTATATAGTTCCACTCAAAATAAAAAAACTATTCATCTATAACAGTGTGATTTGATCTATTATAGGTAATGTATGTTTGAGTCTAGTGACACTAAATAGCCTTGGCATTGCTTCTAGTGAGCCCATTTCATGGTTCCATCTTATATTGTGGGTATACTTTTGATTCTAGTGAGACTTAATGAATTTGACATCACTTCTAGTGAGCCCATCATGGTTCCAGATTTTTTGATGAGTATATTTTATTCTACTTACTTTCCATGAAATTTAAAATATTTATCCTTATAATTCAATATCTTGATTATTTATTCAAAATTGAGACTTGATAACTCTAAATTTTCCATTGGTTTTTATACTCCAAGTTCTCGAATGAGGGGGAAACATTATCAATAATAATTTACAAGTTACAAGTCAATATGGTTTCACTTACATACATGTGTACTCATTCCTTTCTCTCTTTTTAGTTTCCTAAATTTCATAGTTTAGATTTTTAAAATTTAAAAAAAATGACTACTTTTTGTGTTGCTTTAGGGTTCTTAGATTTGATTTCCCTAAGAAAAATGAGTATCCCCCCAAATATAAAGGTTTTTTTACACATTTAGGTTCAAATTATTTATCAATTACTTTATAAATTTCATTACTAAAATAAAGTGGAGACTATAGTAGGCACATAAATATGGTTTTAGGTACTTGACAATGTTAATTGCTAACACATCCTAAACCACATGACTTACTCCCAAATATATGAATCCAATTTTCCATTCATCTAACCCTATTATATATAAGTGGGATAAAAACTTTTTTCCCATAACTACCACATATAAATTTTAAATTTAAATATTAAATTGATCAAAATCACCCTCAAACTATCTCTAGTTTAGGACGAGTGTCCTTGATATTTAATGATCGGTCTATTCTAGGTAGACTAGAGCACTGCCACCCTCCTATCCACCTAGAAAGAATATATACCACACCAAATAAAGACTAGTTTCTAAATATAAAATAATTTTTTGTTTTTCCCACACATTTCATAAGTTCAAATAAATTAAACTATAAATGGTTCATAAATAAAGACACATAAAAGTTCATTCATTATTCATAGCTTCACACTATCTATTGAGCACTGTCACATTATTTCACACTAAGTAAATCTACTCTATTTATTTAAAAATAAGGATCATTCACATTGGGAAGTCATGATCTAAGTCTAAAGAATATCAAACCAATTCAAGAGATATAATTTTAAAGTATCAAAGATACATTTCTAGCTTGATACACATAGTATAGGAGAACAAGTGCACAATCACTCTAGGTAGGAGAACTATGTGGGATTGATTTATATCCTTGGAGTATTAGATATGTAACCACAAGTTAATCATCAAGGGAGTGATTGAAGTTAATTTAGCCCATTAAACTCACCTCTTTTTTTTAGATTTTAATTTGTCATTAGGTTTTAAATAAAAGTAAAGGAAAAAAAACAAATTTTAAGTAGAATAATATAATTATGATATATTAGTTTTCTCATCATGCACATGCATAAAGCACATTAACCAAAATTTTATCATAATCAACTAGGATAAGTCCATGGTCAATGAACATGAAATAATTATGATTGTTATCCTCCTATAGTGGTCTTCTATGAAAATACCCTATGACTATGTTTTTGATCTATCATCATCATGGTTTTATTTATTTTTATCTTTTTTTATTATCATTAAGCACAATCAATATGGATAAGTTTGAAGGTCAATAGACACGAATATGGTATGTCATTATCTGATTACAATGAACCTATCAAGAATCAATTATAGATCCAATTCTTGATCTTGATCATGCAAAATCACCTCTTTTATGGATTTCAATTGTTATACATCTTAAATAATAAAAAAAAAATTGTGTTTTAGCTAAATATATTTTCTTAGTATTTTAGAAAAAATACTAGATTTTAATATTTAGTAAATTTCAAATAATATTTGTTAATTATTATTAATATTTGGCATTTTGGTATACATCTAGTTTTAAACCTATTAAAATAAAATAAAATTATTATTTTAAAAATTGGGTAAAACACTAACCCTAATGTTTTCATGATACTTTTAGCATTCAAGTCTAAAAAAACTATTTGTTGTGCATTTTTAACCACCATTAAGTGTGGGTCATGATGTTTTATAGTCCATGAAATGATATTTATATTTTTAAATATAATAGGAAATACAAATTTCTCCGTACCATATGTACACACATTATGGTTAGGCCCATTAACCTTATACCTAGTTGATGCATAAAAAATCCACGTTCGACCCTCAAAATATAGAATAGGGTATCTCTCATTTACCCTAACATCCTCATAGTATTCCCATACATTCACATTTTCTTATTTGATAGAGAGCCTTCATGAATTCCCTTTGGATACTAAAGATGCCAAGGGTTTGTTTTATGCCTAAAAATATCATATCCTTCTCTTAATTCCCATAGTGACTTATTATAAGAAGATGCCATTGTAAAAATAAAGTATGAACAAAAAGAAATAATTTTTTTTAGTTAGGAATTGCAAGTGCTTTATTATTTGTTTAGTATATATTGGTTCTTGTCTATGACTATTTTTCACTGACCTTGTATGGCTAATAATTCCAAGATACTTTTTCAAATGCCTCTAGACTATAAGTGAATTCCTCAAGATACAAAAAACTTACTTATTAATGGTGGTGCATATATTTATTTTATTTATATTTTATTATTATATTGAAACCTATACCTTATGTACATATTAAATTCTAATAAACCATCGAATTCACATTATTTTTTTAATATTTATCTATATTTATGATTTTCATTGAATTGGATATGACATGCTTGTGCTTGCATGGAAAAAATAAGAATTTTATAATATTTTTTATTATGATCGTTATTTTAAATATCTCTTTATTTTTAGTGGTTTTAAGTACATAGTATAGATATAGACTTGATTACATATTATACTTTGTGGATTATGTGACTTTATATTTTTCATTTCAACATGCCTAGAGGTGATAATGTGAAATACACTTTTCTTTATTTTGCCTTTTGGGTTAGGTTAAGAGCTTGAATTTTTTAATAAATGACAAAGAAAATGAGAGAAGATGATTTTAAATCATTCAAAATTTGATGGTATCAACATGAAAAATTAAGAACTATTTTTTTTAATGTTCACATCTTCAGTCTATCACTTATGAAGACATGCTCATGATACCATTAAGTCTGACAAGGTGAAACCAAATTTATCTTTCTTTCTTAGGGAATAGGGTCCATTTTCACCATGGATTAAATAGTAACTTGATATGGCCAACAATCCTAATTTGTTTTTTGAATCAAGACCCCTTTTTATGCTGCTAAATTATTTGTTAACATTTTTATTTATTATGTATGGGTCTTAGTTTGGTCTTTTATATTTATAGTCATTTTTTAATATGGTTCAAGATTAATGACTAAATAGTATATTTACAGTTAATTGTTTGATAGAAAAGGCTGAATTTATTGAATCTCCTAACATAATTGATAGAAATAAAATAGCTCATTTTGAATACAATGTTCCTTATTCAAATATTTAAATTGTGATGGGCATTGAAAAATAATATGAATGACTCTATCTTCTCATTTTCACATTTTTATGCACTTTTAAAAACACTTAAATTTTTATTTTACTTGGCATATTTTTATATTATCCATCAAATAAATTTTATTCTTTACTATGTTTATTACATGTCATTATTTGTGACCTCATATTTTTATACCCAATCACAATATTCAGACAAAGTACAAGCCTCTGAGCTAGTCATATCATACCACATGGAAAATATTTCACACTATATCATCCTAAAAACACACTCGAGAGCCTATGTTAAGTGTTAATTATGGAGAGATAATGATCTAATCAATATAGGCCATGTGGATATTACTCACACCTTTAAATTTTTTTTGGAATCATATATAAATATTAATTCATCATATGATTGTGAGATATTCACTATATGCCATAAGACATCATGTTATTGATCACACACCCCATATGTTTTTCCAACATTTTACTTAGACCAAGGATGGTGAGCCTTTTAAGCTAGCCAAATATTATATTTTGGACATAAAATGGTATTAAAACTTATAAGATCATCTAACTAACCTATCAAAAAGTTGAAATAAATCAAATTGTAATGGGAAAGGGCCTTTAAATCAATGCAAGGTTTAAACTAAAAATAGATCCACATGAATAAATAGTTTATTTAAATTATTTGAATACTTAAATGAGCATAGACAAGCAATATTTCCAACTCATTAAAATTATCCAAATTTCTTTTAATTTTTGAATCCCTTTGTAATACAATTTCTTGTTTGAGATTTAGAGCCCAATTTTTGCACATAAAATAAATGAATTTGTAAAACCAATGACTTTAAAGCTATGGAATCCTACATATTTTCATATGGGATTGATGTAGTATTCTTAGATGCCTAGTTTATCCCATGAGACTTATCAAATAAATTTAGATGTTACAACATAATTCATGACAAGGTGGTCAAAGACAAACTATTAAAACTAGAGTAAATCCCAAAGTAATAGAATGCTACCTAATATGATGTTTTCATAGACACATGGACATAATCTAGTTTTAATCAAGTTTGAGGTATTTTATAGCATCCTCTTATTCTATAACCTCCTTGTTTGAATCCAACACTTGGATGAATTCATGTTATCACTTAAAAAATATAATAAAATAGACTTTGTGGCTAGGATGGACATCTATAATTAATATAAAATTCTCTAAATAAACACTAAGTGTAACCAAGACATTATCTCCCAGTGGTTTACTAGAAATAACCTTTAAGAAGTATTGAAGGAAACATTGAGAAGTGGGTTAACAGGGAATATGTGGATAAAAACCACATTCATCACTTAAAATTAGATTTATAGATAAGATTGTGATTATGAATTAACTTTATGGTGTCCAAGACATATTCCATGTTATAAGGTCTAGGTCCTCTTTCTTGTCAATGATCATCAATCATAAACTAACTCCAACTTTGGGAGAGATCCTTGCCTTCAATCTCCAACAATGAATCTTAGGGGTGAAAAAGGGTGAAAAAATCTATATGATGTATTATTTAGTTCATGATACTACTTCCTCAATATATTTTTAACAAAATCCCATAATGAACTCTTGTTGTAAGGACATCACTTTGTAAGCATTTTTTGGAATTACAACTTTATAAGTTTAGATAGTATATGTCATAATTTTATGATTTTTATGCCCTCTTATGTACATAGACATTAATGAATATCCATATGTTGGTTTTCTAATGAGATGATAAACTACATTATGAAAATATAAGCCTATTGGTTCTACCCTGATTGCATAGTCATCATGATAAAGGGAGTGCTTGATTCACCCTTTAGGTTTCTTATATTTTTCCAAGATAGTTTGGTTGAAAAATAAATTACATACCAAATATACCATGGGGTTCACTTAATATATAAAGATAATAATCATGTAAATTATTCCCCATTATTTAATAAAGTTGGTCAAAATATCTTTGGGTTTTATAAGGGATTTATTCCAATAGAAACTCACGGGGACTTCTTCAATTTGAATGATCATGATTTTTATCATTGGAATTTAATGGATAGGGTTAAGACCCATATAAAATCCTTGAAGTGAAAAATTTATATTGTTTATAGTCAAAACACACACCCTCTAGATTGGATATTTAGAAATGCATTAGACAATGATAATATGAAGAGGAAGATATAAATTGTAGGCATTTTATTTACACCAGTCCAAACTCATCAGCAATGGAAAATAAAAGAGAGAGTAGATGTTTAAGTAACTAAATAATATTAATGATGAGATGAATACATTGGTAATGATGGTAATCCAAGGCCTACCTCATCTAACACTCACACTAATGATCATCAAGATGTAGGAGATAACTTAGCCTTTTAATTCCTCTTCCCTGATTGTGTTTATCTTTTATATAAATTCCATGCACTTATTCTCCTAGAGTAGAGGTAATGGTAGATAAATCTGAGTTGACTCCCTATCTTTATCCATATAATCTTCCACTAGAATATTTCATATTTGACACCATTCATATTACTTCCCAAATAAAATTTAATTTAGTGGGAACCATTACAAAAAATTCCTTTTTTGTTAATTTTTCACCTCTTGAACCATTCATACTATCAATATAATGATGTAGCATGTCTTAAACTATGTGGCCACCATGAAACCAAGACTTTTCACTTTAAATCCATTGGATGAATAATCCATTATGTCAATAATAGACATAATTCCAATTTCATCATAATCCAATTTTATCATCATACTTGGGCCTCAACTTAATTCAACATGCCCTAAATAAGATATTAAATGTCACAAGTGAAAAGATGTACAATATAATTTATTTATAATCAAAGTTTTAATGACCACCCTATAACCCAATACTTTGGTAGTTCCATATTACACATCTCCAACTATGAGTACCCTTCCCCCAACCAAGACACCTCCCCCACAACTTTTCACTCCTCCTTCACCACAAAGGTTCAAACCCATAGTGTCATGCATAGCCTTTACATTGGTTGATCCTACATAACCAATTTTTAGGCCTAATCTGATCCTATAATCAATTCCATTGGTAATCACATCCCTTTCCACATCAATGTCATAAATTGAAGGAAACTAGAAGGAGGTAATACAATTAGACAAAGCTCAAAGGATAGGGATGGTCATAGATGAGGAGCCAAAAAATAAAATTATGTTTGATAAACACACTGAAAAAATAAAAAAAATTAACTATAAGGAAGGTTAAAAATTAAGGGCCACCCACTTTCCATGTAATTGAGTAATAATTGTTCATTTGACAATAAAGGGAAAAGTGAGGCCAAGGGAGATTGATAAATAGGTAGAATATCCTAAATACAATATCATTTCCATTGGTGAGGTCACAAATAAAATCATATATGGCATGAAATAGAATATTTGGAGGTTATATAACCCAAAAAACAATTTTTTACTAGATAATGCCACTATAAATGTTAAATAATAACTTGAGTCATCATTGTATGAGCTATTGAAAGAATGTTGCCAAAAACATTCAATGGTTCTCCTTGGTAGAAAGAGGTAAAAATATATATGGTTCATATTACAAAACTTGATGATAAATTGGAACATTTGGTCATTTAAAAAAAAAGTAACACCTTCCCATAATTAAACCTTTTGACTTTATATTACATTAGGGAATTCCAAGATTAAATGAGATATATGAAGACTTCAAAATAATAATGGGCAAAAGAAATGAATGTCATAATATGGGCCAAATATAATGCCATGGAAATCATCAATAAATTATTTCAAGGATATAGTATAGTTTAAGTATTTAATATATATGTACAACTTGTTTTTTATATACTTTTATATCAAATTGGCTAATTTTATGACCAAATTTAATAATATCACTCAACAGGATAATAAGGATAATAGTGAGTAGGTCATAGATTTGGTGAGCTATGCCAAGGAAAAATTAGAGTGAGATGAAATAATTAAGGGAACCTTGTGAACCCCTATTGATAATCATGCAACCCACCTAGAGAAAATAAGGGTGATGTTTAGAACTCATATTGTTACTTTGTCCAAAATCAATGAAGATTTCTAGGCTTGTGTTAAATACATTCAATCTCAATCTAGTATTTTTTATGTCCATGTTCCTAAAGGTAAAATTACTAAACCAAACCATATTATGGGTGGTACCCCTAAATATAATTAAGCACAAGATGGTAGTACTCTAAGCACTACTTCTCAGGATAGCATAATACAAACCTTGCCTAGAACATGATGAGATAGTGAAAGGTGGGGCTTAATAATGCTAGAATAATTTGTCACATGTTACCCAAGGAAATAATAAGTTGAAGGAAAATAAAAAAAGGTAGTTAAAAAGATATCTCATTCAAATAATTTTAAAGGGACACTATTGATCAAATCATGTAAACATATAGATTGTGGGACTAACTCATTTATTTTTTAATTATGATGTCCTTGTATTTTTTGTAATGATCCTAATTGTAATAAATTTTCAATTATTATTATGATTGGAATATATATCTATAGCATGAGATAAAATATTTTATTCTATGTATGTCCATCTCTAAAACATTGTAAAATTTTGAATTTTTAACAAAAAATCAAAGAATTGCATACATTCTTAAGAATGTTCATTGTATATTTTATATTGAAAATGTGGTGATTCATTAGAATTTATAGGATAAAGGTGTGAATCTTGATTATTTTTCATGTGCTTTTTTACTTTGATTAAATTACTAAAATGATAAATCTTTGCATCTTATTATGTTTTTTAATAAATAGTCATACATATATGTGTATTTTTAACAATTTGTGTGGTAAATCATATTATGAAATAATGTTACAAGGATCATGACCATAATAAATTCTTCCTTATTCTACCTACCTTGTCTAGCCTAGTTTGAGTAGAAGAAAAATTACGTAGAAAGGGGAAAGTTTTACTCATATCCATATATTTTCCATGCAAACCACAAAATATCCATAAATTATGAGAATATAATTTTCTAAATTACCCTCATATTTTTCATTTATTTATTTTATCCACCTTAAAATTATAAATCATTATTAATATCCATCTTGGGAAAGTTGGCAATAATTTCTAGATCTGGCATAGTGTTTACACATAATATTGGACTTTATATGTAGTAACATCTATTTTTTCTCAAATTTATTCTCAACAAGATACATGGGAGAGACATAAACTACAAATAATTCCCTATATTGTGTCTATAACCCTAAAATTAGATGGATTTTATCCATTTAAATTCCCCTAAGGGTGTGTATAAAACATGTATAAACATAAAGGAAGGAAACTATAATATGTTAAAGCCATTAAGGTAGAATGAAGATTGAACCCACAAGGTCTAATGTTTGTGGTTATCCCAAATTTTATCTACAAAATAAAAACCTTGAACCCAATTCATAATGCTAACCAGACTTTTTTGATGCCAAATACCATACTGATAACTAACCAACTACCTCTTAGAGATGTTGTGTCTAACCAACACTTGGGTTTCCTTGATCTAACTAATGGTGAAATGTAAATTGGGTTCATAGCTAGATATTGGTCTCAATTATCAATAATGTTCACAGTATACCCTAAGACTAGATAAAAAGTGAGATGAATGTTATATAACACATGGTATAAAATAGCATTAATTACTTCTTAGGCCTCCAAAGGTAAGTTCAAAACATTGATGGAAAAGATCATAATATAAAATTATCATAAAAGAGTTATAATTATCTCTTAAATCATTATGATAACCACCTCAAGCACTCATTGAACAAATTGCATGAGATCAATATCTATGAGCTCACCTTTCCCAACATGGAGATCTAGATTGTATTAAATTCTATTATACCTTTGACATATTCTAAAATAAGATGGATGTGTATGAGATGGTTCCAAATTGACATGATCTAACTAACTCGGCTGAGTCCTTGAGCATTTCTATATCATCCAAATAGTGCTATGATATTAGAAACCTTTGACTTAGAAAATAAGGAAGATCACAAAATAGAATAAGATACTAATGAGGTTCATGTATTATAATAATATCAAGGAAATAAATTTTCATTAAGAAATAAGGCACATTAAACAACCTCTCACAACATTTTCTTCCTCACCCCAAAATTACTTCAAATTCATCAAAAATATAATAATGAATCTGCTCCTTCAAGAGGTGAAATTACTAAACTAGCATCACCATAAACCCTAGGTAAAAGTGGCTATAACATAGTGGAAGATATGGAAAATATCAAGTTAATAATTATGTTACATGAGTTTGGCCAAACCATAGAGTAATATGACCTTCTAAAAGCATTGACTAAGAAAGTTGACTAAAATAAGTAACTCAAGAAAAGGTCAAAGTCCTAAACTTCTTTAAGATTATGATATTTATAAATAATATGCATAAATTATTTATATATTCAGTCATAATAACCAATGTTGTGTTAACAAAAGCTTGGAATAAATTGTGCTTAAATCTAATTAAATAAAGATAAAATCATCATCCAATTTAAAAAATCATAATCTATGTAAGGGAGTGGTTGAGTGTCCATAATGTAGACACATAAATTTCATTTAGTGTTTAAATGCACCTAAATATATTAATAATTCTTCTTGAATTAATAAATAACATTTCCTCCTAGATTTAAAATAATTGAATAATTCAAAATGTTGAATAAGTCAATTATGCACCCTTAAATTTTTATTTTAAACAATAAAATCTATATTTATCACCTATTCCAAACATATCCCACCTTTTTTACCTCATCCCATCCAAATAAACAAAGTTATCCACCTCTTATAACTCATCCCCTAAATTGTCAAAGAAATTGACTTAGTCTTTTTAAGTTAGCTAACCAACCCCACTCTTTTCTCAACCATTTTGAAAAGGTATCCATCCTCATGGGTGAGGACTCATTAGACACTATTAATCTTTTGGATAATTTAAAAATTACAAATGATCCTCCAACATTAGATCCTTTTCCAAACATCTATAAATAAGCTTACAAATCTCTATTTTTAATAATCACAATCAAGCATCACAATCATAATCACATTCATAATCATATATTTTAGAATCATAAGATCTTGAGATCTTTCAAATAAATAAAATAAAATAAAATAAAATAATTCCTTTTGAACTAAAACTCTTTCCATTCTCTATTTTCAATAGAGGAGTGAGTACCACATACTTGAAAGAGCAAATCAAATATACATCATAATGGAGAAATCTTGTATTCAAATTGTGAGCTTTGTATTGTTTTTTTTTTCTAGATTAATTGAATTTTATCTTAGATTAGGATTATTTTAATTTATTTTAATATTTAAATTTAATTCACACACATTATTAGCCAAATTTAGAACACAGGGTACATTAATTCATAGATATCCAAGTAGTGGAAATTACTAAAACCTATGTGATGTTACTACGTTAATATTGGTCTAAGACTTTAAATGTCTACATGGCCACAAAATATTATCACATGTGGTTTCCTTGGAGAGGGAGTTCCAACCAAATAAAAATAGATATAGAACCTAATATGATGCATATGATCATCAATTACAAGTCCATAAGAGAGAAAGTGAACATCATGTCATCTAACATAGGTATTTACACTATTTTTGTTGATCCCAAAGATTAAAAAGAATAAAAATATATAATTTATTATATTTATGGTCCCTTTACTTTAATATATCCCTCTATAAATAAATTTTTAGAGTAGATATTTTATTGATTGACCCACAAGGAAATATACACTTTGCTATATTTAGGATATAGTTCCCTTACACCAACAACCTTGTTGAATATGAAGCATTAAATTTAAGCTTATAGTTATCCCTAAAACATAAACATAATGAGATATAAGTATTTGTGGATTTGTAATTGGTTATTAACAAGGTAATAAGTATATTTAATTTAAATTTATCCTAATTGAAAAAATATAAACATATGGCATGGGATTTGATCGATATGTTTGATGCTTTTAATGTTATCCCCATACTTCATGAAAATAATTACATAATTGATTCATTGGTAGTTTTATTTGTGAATATATGCCCATTGAATGATTATAACCTATAAATTTCTTGATTGAGTTGGTACTTTATCCCTCGGTCCCCAAAATTGTCAATAATTTCAATGTTTTTATGATGATTGACATATCATAGAATTTATGAACAATGTTGGTGTGTTGAATACATAGGCCATAGATGAAAAGGATAGGAATGAAAATATAATACATTAATTAAATCATGGTTTAATCATGAAACTATGGGAAATCTATATTACAAATGGCATGGTCTCATTAGAAGGAATACTTGACATATATAGGTTGGTTAAAAGCCCTGATCAACTAGCCTTTGTAGATTATAAATCAAATACCTTAAACTTGGGATTGATAAATAATAATATAAATGTTAATATCCATATTTAGTGTACTAACTATGATATGGGAGAGTTAAAATGATTGATCCTATGATATAAAGATTTGATTGATTGGACCTATGATGCCCTAAAGATTTTTGATCTAAGTGTTATAACTGACACCATCTTGCTTAATAAAGTAAAAAAATATTTTATGTAGAGGAAATGACCTATTATTCATAAATTATAACCTCTTATAAAAAATAAATTAATAAATTTATCTGTACTAAGATTATTTTCCTATTTTGCCATTATACTTGGGTGGCCAAGTTGGTCCTCGTATGAAAGAAAAGTGCAAAAATGTGACTTTGTGTTAATTTTAGGAACTTGTAATTAGCATGAAAAAAATATTTCTAACCTTTAATATCCATTTATTATGTAATAAAAATGGTTAGTGTATCATATAGGATGTCATTCCTATATGGATTTTTAGGGTATAACTAGGTCTTAGTCAATGAAAAAGACATAATCAAAACTACATTCAGAACCAAGTGGGGTAATTTTGTGTATAATTTAATGGAATTTATTGAAATTAATATAATATATACCTTTTTAGATATCCATGTATATTTATTTTCAAGTCTTGATTGGTAAATGTATAGTTGTTTACATAAACAACTTAAATATTTTATCAAAGAAAGGTGTGATCACATAATCCAATTAGAAAAGGTATTCAAAAGGTGAAAGTATTATTTCATCTATTTAAACCATAAAAAGATTTATTAAATTCTTAATTTATGATTATGGGCCAAATTATCCTGAAATAATTTATATATATTGACCTTTAATGAGATAATGTAATTTTAAAGATGCCTCTCTCTACCAAAAAAAGAGTTGAAATCTTTCTTTAGAAAAATAAATTTGTACACATGTTCAGTTCTAGTTTTTTTGAAATTGTTAAAACCTTAAAAATATTCTAAAATAATATGAAAAAATAATGTGGATGCATGATGTATAAAAAATCTTTCATTCTATCCGAACCCAACTCTAACACCTACAATGAACACGCATGCATTCAATCTTCTAGAACTCCTCTTGGTGTGTACTCCTTTATATCATTCTCATGAAATGATATTATGAAATTGAATTATTGAGTTCCCATGTCTTACTTTATAACTCCATACATCTCACATGTATTCAAACATCTCATTCCACTCACTCTCTCACTATCTTTCATTCACCTCACACTAACCTTCACTAGACTATTACTTCTTTGACCAAATCACCTCCATTCTTGAACTAGGTCTCATGTAGACATTATTGACCTTGGATAGTCTCACATAGGTGTAACAAACTTGTTTCAATATAATTTACCCTCAGTTACAATCTCAAATGCTTTCTTGACTTCTCAAGCCCTCAACCTTACTTTATTGTTACTAACCTTTTTTTGGACAAATTTGCTTTATATGGACTAGTACCTTCTTATTTTGAGAAAATTAATTAATTTTTAGACACCCTATATTATTTAATATCAATTCACAAAGTTTTATCATCCAAATTTCCTCATAAATACTTTTTCTATCTTTTACACTAACCTAATTAGGTTTCTTTACCCCTTTACAACACACAGTCACTAATATGCATATGGACAGAGGTTTTACGAGCATAAAACACTTATATATTTTAGGACATATGGAAAACTCATAAACCAATTTTTTTTTTCCAAATATACTTGTTCAATTATTAGTTATACCACTTTCTTTGTTTTAACCCTAAACTAGGGTTTCTTGGATCGTAACAAACTCGAGAGGGTGTAAATTGGGTTTATATCATTTTATCTTGATTTAAAATTCTCAAAAGGATAGTATAGGGTCTATATCAATCAATAACAACTCTTAAAACCTTAAAATATTCTTGACTAATCTCTAATCATCTTTAAATAATTTATTTGATAGCTTTTTACAACATAACTCTACCTACCCAAACTTGTGGAGATGACACTTGTCATTTTAGGTTTCAACACAAGGATTTAACCTTTAAGATAATTAAATAATTTTTTCACCAATACTATACACCTCTTTCATTCCTTAATTATTCTTGCAAGAATATTAATTATGTTCAAAATGTAGATTCAATAGTTTTATTTGACATAGTCTACCTATGTAACTCACAACAGGGTTACATGCATATTTGACTTACCAAAAGTTCTTGGAAAATGTATACATATCTATCCTCTACCAAAATATAATTATACCTTGTATTCACATAATAATAAACTCTCAACAATGCATTATTTCATTATCCAAGCAAGCTCCTTGATTATATTACTCAAACAAAGCACACATAGGTTGAGCGTGCTTAAAAAGGTTTAATTTCAGTTTTTCAGCTTTTATATAATTTATAAGACATATAAAATGTATTTCATACCATAAGATAACTTATCCCAAGATATTAATACTTCATTAAACTTAAAAACATATAAAACATCATTTTCCTTACCATGCCTATGGCTTATAAATAGGGTATATACAAACTGCCATATGAATCTTAGTTATTTGTAGGAATAAAATTTTTACAAAGGTTTTAAATCCTTAAATACATCAAATTTAATTCACAAACATTAACCATTCATAGGCATAAACATATATATTCAAACATGTTAACATTCATTAATTCAATTTTTATACATAAAACTATCACCATGACAGAGTAGAAGGGTTCTTCATGGTTTTAATTCCATATTTTATCCCTTAATACCTCTACCTCTGATAAATAATTATAACTCTCTCTATCTTCATACTCTATAACTTACTACCTATCTACCTTAAAAAATTCATTACATTCTTGAGAAACCACCTTCTTGCATAATGACCTCCTATGTTAACTACCTTCACACATGGATATCATATTCAACATTTTTGGTTTATTCCATTTTCTCCATTTTATGTACATATACACGTTTTAAACCCACCTATGTCCCTTTAAGGACTCTTACACTCATTTACCAACATGACACTTTTTTAACAACACACCAAAATGCTCCTAAGCACACTAACACAGTTCAAATTTTTCAATGCCCATTTTGGTGGTAAAATTTAAAATTTCAAACACCCTCTATCAATTAATACCTCTTAAAAAAGTTTCATGATCCAAATTTCCTCTTAAATGCTTTTTCTAGATTTTACACAAACCTAATTAGGTCTTTTTATCCCTCTACAACACCTAGTCACTGATATCCATATGGATAGAAGCCATACAAACATAAAAACATTTAAATATTTGAGGTCATATGTAAAAATCATAAACCACCAAGTTTCATGAAAATATACTAGTTTAATCATTAATTATAGCACTTATTATGTTTTAACCCTAAATTAGGGTTTCCTAGACTATAACAAGCTCAAGACCATGTAAATTGGATTTAATTAATTATTTATTACTTTTAAATCATCTAAAGGATATTATAAGGTCAATCTCACTTAATAATTACTTTTTCAACCTTAAAAACTTCTTTACTAATCTCTAATCATCATCAAACAATGGATTTGATAGTGTTTTACAATATAATATCCCTGTACAAACTTGAGGAGATGAAATTTGTCATTTTAGGTTTTTGAAAATATTTAACCATTATGAAAAATGTAATAATTTCTGAATCAATACATTACACCTTTTTCATTCCTTAATTCTATTTACAAGACCCTTAATCACATTCAAAATGTAGATTCAACAATCTTATTTGACATAGTATCTTTGTGTAACTCAGAACAGGGTTATATGCACATTTGACTTATTAATAGTTATTGTAACATTTATCCATTGTTCTCCTCAACCATAATATCATTATATATTGTCTTCATATCATAACAAACTCTAAAAAATATGCTATTTCATTATCCAAGCAAGTTCTTTGATTATATTACTCAAATAGAGCACACACAGGTTGAGAGTGCTTAAAATGGTTTCATTTGAGTTTGTCATCTTTTATACACTTTATAATACCTATAAAATGTATATAATACCATAAAATAACATATCTCAAGAGATTAATACTTCATTAAACTTAAAAACATATAAAACATCATTTTCCTTACCTAGAATGTGCCTTATAAATAGGGTATATACAAACTGTCATATGAATCTTATTTATTTTTAGGAATCAAATTTTTCAAAATGTTTTAATTCCTTTAATTCATCAAATTAAACTCACAAAAATTAACCATTAATCGGCACAAACATATATATTCAAACATGGTAAGTTTCATTAATTCATTTTCTGTACATAAATCTATCACCATGGATAGAGTGCAAGGGTTCTTCATGGTTTTCATTCCATATTATATCCCTCCATACCTCTACCTCTTCCAAATACTCTAAATCTCTCTAGCTTCCTACTATCTAACATACTACATATCTACCTTCCAAAACTCATTACATTCTTGAGAAACCACCTTCTTGCATAACTACCTCCTATGGTAACTACCTTCACACATGGATATTACATTCAACATTTTTTGTTTATCCAATTTTCTCCATGGTATGTAAATATACACCTTATAAACCAACCTAGGTCTATTTAGGTACTCTTACACTCATTTACCAACATGACACTTTTTAACAACACACCAAAATGCTCTTAAGCACACTAACATAGTTCAAATTTTCAAAACCTCATTTTGGCCATCTCATTTTAATAACTATAATGCCTTCTAAATGATACTATGAGAATAAATACACCTACACACCACATGAATACTTTACTCATGACTAAAACACAATAACATGCTATTCATATTCAAACTGTCCATTTACCTTGGGATAATAATTGGATGAGAAATTTAGGGTGACATTTTTATCATAGGCCCATTTTATTTATTTATCTAAGTGGTATTTACCTAAGTTGGTTAATATATACTTTAATAATAGCCTAAACCACATGAAAAACATTTATCACTATCATTTTACTTTTTAACACATTATAGTTTATGTGATTACACAAAATATAAATTAAAAATAACATCCCATTGACTTAATTGATAAAAAAATTAAGTGTGTGGAGATAGAGCATTTTAATATGGATAAACATATTTAAACTCTAGTGAATGCAACAAATAATTTTTGACACTACATTATGTGAAATAAGGTCCATGGATAAACTATGTAAGTGATCATGTTCCTCAAAGAGAATTTCATTAAAAGTTTTGAAACCCATATATATCTCATATGTGATAATGGGCTTAAATTCCACTTAGATAAATTCATAAAATGGGCATATGATAACAAGGTCACCCTAAATTTCTTATCCAATTATTACCCCAAGGTAAATGGATAGTTTAAACATTACATTTCTCTTGATATCTTGAAATTATGATTTGGATTGAGTCATTGATGTAGTAACATCAACCAACACGTTATTGTTTATTCATGAGTAAAGTATTCATGTGGTGTGTAGTTGTATTTAGTCTCATAGTATCCTTTATAAGGCATTGTAGTTCTTAGAAGAGTCTAAAACTATCCTTAGATGGCCCTCTGGCAATTTCTTGCCAAATGGGGGTTTAAAATTTTGAACTATGTTATAGGAAATTTAGTAAAAATGAATAATAATTAGATGAGAAATTTTGGGTGACCTTGTTATCAGAGGCCAATTTTATGAACTTATATAAGTGGAATTTAAACCCATTATCACATATGAGATATATATGGGTTTCAAAACTTTTAATTAAATTCTCTTTGAGGAACATGATCACTTCCTTAGTTTATCCATGGACCTTGTTTCACATAATGTAGTGTCAAAAATTCTTTGTTGAATTCACTAGAGGGTAGGCATGTTTATCCATATTAAAATGCTTTATCTCTGCACCATTAATTTTTTTTATCAATGAAATCAATATGATGTTATTTTTAATTTATATTTTGTGTAATCAAATCAACTATAATGTGTTAAAAAGAAAAAGGGTAGTGATAAATGTTCTTCATGTGATTTAGGCCAATTAACGTCGATGCTCTTATGATGACACTCTTGATATCTTGAAATTATGATTTGGATTGAGGCATTGATGTAGTATCATCAACCTACACATTATATTTTAGTCATGAGTAAAGTATTCATGTTGTGTGTAGGTGTATTTAGTCTCATAGTATCCTTTAGAAGGCATTGGAGTTATTAGAAGAGTCTAAAACTATCCTTAGATGGCCTTATGATTTGGATTGAGGCATTGATGTAGTAGCATCAGCAAAAACATTATATTTTAGTCATAAGTAAAGTATTCTTGTGGTGTGTAGGTGTCTTTAGTCTCATAGTATCCTTTAGAAGGCATTTTAGTTCTTAGAAGAGTTTAAAACTATCCTTAGATGGCCATCTAAGGAGAATTTTTGACTCTTCTAAGAACTCCAATGCCTTCTAAAGGATACTATGAGACTAAAGACACATACACACCACATGAATACTTTAATAAAATTCAAAAAAGGTGATATTCATATTCAAACTATCCATTTACCTTGGGGTAATAATTGGATGAGAAATATAGGGTGACCTTGTTATCATAGGCCCATTTTATGAATTTATCTAAGTGGAATTTAAGCCCATTATCACATATGAGATATATACGGGTTTCAAAACTTTAATGAAATTATATTTGAGGAACATGATAACTTCCTTAGTTTATCAAGATTTTCATCATACAAGAATCAAGATGACACCATACAAGAATCATACACTATGACCTTGTTATATCAAGAGTGTCATCATACAAGCATCGACATTAATTAGCCTAATCCACATGAAGAACATTTATAAATACCCTTTTGATTTTTAACACATTATATTTGATGTGCTTACATAAAATATAAATTAAAAATAACATCCTATTGATTTAATTGATTAAAAAATGGGTGTAGAGATAAATCATTTTAATATGACTTTGTTATTGATCATTATATTTTCATAAATGTCTTCCCCTAAATTATTATGACTTGATACACCTTCACACACTTATCTTATGATAGTTTCTCTCTTATAATTGGTCTATTGGCCTTCTTTTCTACCTTAATTCCCATCTTTTTTAGTTTCTTTTCATCAAACCCACCTTATTATAGATCTATCATCAATCCATCCATATCAATTAGGTTTAGATTCATTCATAGCCAAATCCATCCATGGTAAATAAGCTACTTCATTTACTTTTATTCCACTAGAATTATTTTTATAAATACCTTCCCTTAAAATATTATGATCTGCTATGCCTTCACACACTTGTCTTATGACATTTTCTCTCTTATCATTGGTCCATAGGCCTTATTGTTTACATTAATTCACCTCTTTTTTAGTTAATTTTCATCACACCCACCTTAGTATATATCTATCATCAATCCACCCATATCAATTAGGTTTAGATGCATTCATAGACAAATCCATCCATGGTAAATAAGCTTCTTCACTCACTACTATAATTGACGTGCTTACACAAAATATAAATTAAAAATAACATCCCATTGATTTCATTGATAAAAAATAAGGGTGTATAGATAAAGAATTTTAATATGGATAAACATGCCTACACTCCAGTGAATGCAACAAAGAGGTTTTGACACTACATTATTTGAAACAAAGTCCATGGATAAACTAAGGAAGTGATCATTCTCCTCAAAGATAATTTCATTAAAAGTTTTGAAACCCATATATATCTCATATGTTATAATGGGCTTAAATTGTACTTAGATAAATTCATAAAATGGGCCTATGATAACAATGTCACTGTAAGTTTCTCATCCAATTATTACCCCAAGGTAAATGGAGTCAAAGAATAAATAAATAAAAACCTTATTGATGTCATTAAGAAGTATGCCATAGAAAAACCATGGATTTATCATTCATTATTAAAGTATGACATATGGGTAGATAAAATAATACATAATCAAGCCTTAAATATTCATCATTCCTCTTTATGTATGAGAAATAACCAGTGCTTCCCATTAATTTGAGTTTTATTACACATTAGTCCATGCAAAAGTACATGGTTGAATATGATTTCATATAATCTAGATTGTTAAATATATTTAAAATGGAAGATTCATGATATGAGGGACTATATAACTTAAATCAACATTATGATATAGTAACATAATGGTTTAATAAGAGTTCAAATATCTAGGTGTTTAGAATCAAAGATTTAGCCTTGTTATAGGATAAGACACAAAAATGAAGGGAAACATTTTGAATTATATCTTTTATGTATTTTTACTTACCATATCTATAAAATTCTAGGACAAAACACCTTTTCATTGAAGTAATTAAAAGCTAAGGATCTATATTTAACTATGAATGGATAATTATTAAGGCATTATTTATTGGTTGTATTATCCACATCCATCGTGAAATGACAATGAGTTTTAGCATATGAGAAATGTAGGTGTAGAGGATAATTATAATATTTTATCTCCTACTTGTTTATTTTCCTATCTAATTTTTATTTCATTATTTTGTCCTTATTTTTTTTGTTTTTTTTTTGCTTTGCCTTTTTTCTCACTTATAGTTTTTGATAAATAACTAGCAGGAAACTTGAAATACAAAAAAAACAATCATATTGTCTCCTTTCACAATGTTTGATTAAATGAGTGTATATAACCTTATTATTTCTCCCTTGAGACTCACATTTTTATATTGGTAAAGACACACTAGATACATTAGGAAAGAGTTTAAAGTCTTGAAGGTTACGGCTTGCTTTATAAACTAGAATGACATGGTAAAATATTTCACATTCTCTAGTTAGAATGGATTAATTAACTTAATAATTAACATGTGAATTAAAATATATATCTTATTTAAGAAATTTCAAAACTACACTTTAATGAACTAATGATAGAATCACCTTGATGTCTATTAAACAATATAATAGGAATCAGTGATGAAAATCTAATTTTAGAAAATACTTTAATATTGTGTGTATCTTGGTTTCCAAGCCTAATGGATTAAATAAAATTAAAATAGAAAGTAAAAGGAAAATCTAAAAATATCAATAAAATTATAAGTTTTATCTTGATAAAGGGTGATTTGGGTAACTTAAATTGGGGATATGAATGCATATTTGGTAATGGAGTAAGGCCTAGAGTAGAACCAAAGGTATCTTTCTCAAGACTGTAGATGATTAGTTGGTAGTAGAGAAATTCCCAATATTCCCCCCTTTATCAATGGATTAAATACCCTACCTTTAATAAGTTCAAATAATGGAATTTACTTTCATTATATATCAAAAAACTTGATGGTAAACATATATGAATATCTTTTCCAAACATGTTAACCTCTTGACATAATAAAAATTAGTATTTTTTACACTCAAACAAACCCAAAAACTCTTTTTTTAAAGTATGAAATTTCATTTCATGGTTTACTTTGGTAATCTTTATGCAAAACCTTTTTTTTTTGAACACTTGAATAGTGTTTTACCCACATAGTCACCATTTTTGTGGCCAATATGCCCCATTATTCTTGAAAATTTGGATGCTTATTTATGACCCTAGATTATTTAATATTTTTTTTATTTATTAAACTTTGATCTTAGTTTGGTATTTGAATTTAGAGTTTTTTTTATTAATATAAATTTTGGAATTTGGGTCGAGATTGATGACTAAAAATCAAATTTCAAGTTAAGTGTTTATAGGAAAAATATACCTTAGGTTAATCTCCAAACACAATTGACAAAAAAAAGTATCTCATTTTGAGTAGAATGTAATTTATTTAAATAATTAAGATTACATGATGGGAATTCCAAAATAATACTAATGACTCTATTTTCTCCTTATCACATTTTTTTATATTTTTAAAATATTTAAATTTTTATATTAGTTGGAGTGCTTGTCTATTTATCAGGATGATAAATTTTTTATTTGTTTGGAAAACCACATTTCATTTTTTACAACTTCAAACTCTCACAATCCTTCAAACTTTTTGGATTGATTTCAAGACTTTGAGTCAATTAGATCATGTAATATTTCATGATTTCACATTTTTGAATCCTTACAGTTCATTTAGGATCTTTCATAACAATGAAGCATTGTAAGACAATGAGCCAATAGTAACATGCCATGGGGAGAATTATCTCACTCTCTCACCCTCATATTTTATTTTAAATATTACATAGTAATTAAAGCAATATGAGACTAAGATATAGTTACTATATGTAATATGGCATCATGTTATTAGTCACACATCTCATGGATTATCACAACATTACACTTAGACAAAATATTATGAGCCTTCTAAGCCAATAAAATGAGAACATGTGGCCAACCCTTATATAAACTCATATGATAACTTATCTCAAACAAAGCTTAGCTATTGGGGAAAAATGTTACATCAACTATTGACATCATTTGATCAACCTGAATAAAAGTATAATAAAATCTAATTACAATTAGAAAATGATTTTAAATCAATGCAAGGGTCATATTGGCTTCGAAGCCACACGAACATATAGTCTATTTAAATTATTAAAATACTTAAGTGAGAATAGAGCTGAAAGATTTAAAATTCATCCAAATCCTCCAAATTTCTAGTAAGTTTTAAATACTTTTGAAATACAATCAACTATTTGAGATTTAGAGCCAAATGTTTACACAGATAAAAATGAATGATAAAAAATAATGAATTTGGAGCTATGGAATCTAACTTATTTTCATATGGGATCAATGTGGTATTCTTAGATACCTAGATTATCTAGGGAACCATGTCAAATAAATTTAGACATTATAATGTAATTCATGATGAGTGGCTAAAGAAAAACCATTCAAACTAGAGAAAATCCACAAAGAAGAATATGCCACCTACATTGAATTTTTTCTATTCATGAAGAAAGATATATTTCATACAATTACATCCAATCTTAAAATATTTCCATACATCAAATTGTTTTGTAACCTCTTTTTTCAAGCTCAACATTTTGATGAATTCATGTTATCATTTTAAAAGCAGAATAAAATCACCTTCTTGGATGGGATCGCCATTGAGCATTAATATCAAGTTCCCCAACCAAACACTCACTTATTAGGATATCACAACATAGACCCCACATGAAACATGATGAGAAAATTTAAAGTAGGGCTCACATAATGATATAATTATTTAACATATTTTCTTTAAGGGAGTAATAGTCTAAGGGCTAGGAAAAAAGTAAATAAGAGTGGAATATCTTCTGAAAAATATAAAAAGGACCCTTATTCATCAAATTGGGTAAGCTTATACATATTGATCATTTCCCATTTACATGCCATTATGTTATTTTTTTATCATTTGTAATAGTTGTAGTTGTAAAAAATTTGAAATTATGATTGAGTGAAATATTTTTGTCTTGCATGAGAGACAAAATTTGATGCCAAATATTTACATCTCTAAAACATTTTAAAGGGTTAGATTTTTAATGAAAACTAAGAGAATTATATACAATACTAGTATTGAGGTATGTTTATATTGGTGTGTATGCCGAATTAATGTAGTCAGTTATGTCAAAGTTATTTGAATTTCATTGATGTCCTAGAGGTGATCATGCTAAGTTACATGGAAAGTATTCATGATGGTTCAAGCATGGTCTAGTAGATTCTTGAGTTCTATATGAGGTATTGGTTCTATGTTGTGGTACAAAAAAATTAAAATAAGATGTTTAGAAGTAGTTGAGAATGGTATAAATGAAAATTGGCATGTGAATGAGTCTTAATATACATCTAAAATAATAATAAGGTATCCAATAGGTATGGTACCTAGTAGGTTTGGTTGATGTCCTAGTTATTAAACATTGAAAAGGCTTGTAGTGGCATAATAATGGTGATACAGATGTGTTTGATATTGAATGTGTTCAATGCAATAATAGAACATGTGAGAGGATTTTGGACTCTATGTTACCATGTTGATAAGATAAAGAGTCTTTCAGAAGATCTCCTATGTTAGGTATTGAGCCTTATCTCTTATATGAGAGACCTAATATGATGGAACATGCTTGATAGTTGGTTATGAAAACTAGTATGAGAAAGTTTTTCAATGTATTAATACAATATGAGTGTATTTGATATGTGGATGAGGTGTTGAGAGTATAACATGAGCTTTTCAAGTATCATCAAATTCCAAGTATGACTAAGCCTAGTGTGCAAAGAGATATAGTGAGGTCTAATGAGGAGTCAAGTTGAGTTCCCAAGATTCTAAGAGCTCATGTGTCATGGTTTGAGATGTGATAGGTTGATTCAATCATTTTTACCAAGTTTGAGGTCATGGATTGAAGGAGAAAGTAAGAAAACACATTTTCAGGTCTCTTATGCATCCAAAATGAAGAGAAGAGAGCTTGAGAAGGATATTTTGATGCTCATTGGCAAGTGTGAAAATTACATGGGAAGTAGAGACTTTTGGGAGAGATGGAAAATGGTCCTAAATTTTTTTTACAAGCATTAGGAAGTGGTTTAAGGTACATATCTATATGAATAATTATTAAAGAGGTAAACCAGTCTAAAACCCTCTTAATGACCTTATTGGATAAATCTTGTTTGAAATGTCCTAAAATGGTTTTTTAAGATATTTTGATGATTTTATGTGGTAGAGTACTCCTCCAAGCATCTCTAGGTGGCAGTGGTGTGTCAGGACTATGAGTAAAAGCTACATAAAACTACTTATGTTTTAAGAATTTGATGTTATAGGTAGGGTTAAACAGGTCAATGAAAGACTTTTTTTTTATGACCATGATGTTTTTTATATAATATATAGCCTTTGTGTCAACCAATTTTCTCACCCAAGTTGACCTATCACTAAACTTGCAAAGAGTGAAAATAATGAGAAAAATAAGTCAAAATGAGAAAGAGATTAGGTATTGGTTTCAGATGATTAGGGATGAATCCAATTATTTATGTCTTTTTTTAATACCTATACCTAATGTTACCCTAGTTTATAAAATGTAAATATACTCACATATAGGAAATAAATTGCTCTCAAGATGACCTATTTGAGTGAATTGAGATATTGAAGATATATGTTTCAAAGAATGATCTATATTTTCTAGATGTATGATAAGAAATCTATACGTATGTTATTATATATTTTATAATTATAGTGAAGTACCATATAAATGAATTATATGTTAAATAAAGTGATCTTATAGATATTAGAAGTCATGTTCACCATCACTAGTTCTTAAGGTAGAATGATTGTCCCAAGTTTACTGAGTGAAGTGAAGAATGTGAGACCTTATGATAAGAGCCAATGTATAAAATTAAATTTATTATGTTTTTTTAATGTAAATAATATATTAATTATTTATGTAAGGTATATATATAGGTTAATTGGTTGATATATGAAAGATAAAATAGCTTGTATGGCTATGTTAAGATAGTGAGAGAGAGAGGCTTGATAAATTGGTATATAAGACAAATGGTTATCAATAGAGTTTGATATATATAAATTTGGAAATTGTATATAAGACTCATAAAAACTATTCATAATTATTATAAGTCATTAATGTTTCCTTTCAAGTACTAAAGATGAACATCTACATGATTGTGTTTTGGAGTAGAATGACCGTTCTGAGTAGTCATCCAAAAGAGATGAGTTTGAAGTTATTTTGATAGTGTTGAAGAATAAAATGATTTTTATGATGTCTAATATGTCTCAAAATTTCATGATAATTATTTTATAGTTTTTTATTTTCCCTTTTCAAATGTGAAAATTTAAAATCTATTGACTATGTTTTGGTAGAACAAAGTGGGCCTATTACAGAGGTGTTTTTGTGTGCTTAAAGCTTGAGTGAAGGTGTATAATGAATTTTTTGGTGAAAATGAGGTCATTTATACAATTTTAATGTATTTTTTTGATTAATTTTTTTGGAAAAAATGACTATTTGCTTCATATATGAGAGACAAACTTTTCCTGTGTATGAAGGGTTAATGGTGAGTAAGCCTAATAACATGGTTCAAATGGAGATTTGAAATTAAATGTGGTATGAAACCAAAGTGAGAATGTAAAATTTATATTAAATTTGTTTTTAAAAAATTTCAAGCATTGGTTGAGGCTAATGGTGCTCCAAGATGACTCAACTGTGACATGTGTTCCAGATAGACCTAATTGTATCTCGTCTCCTTTAGGCCTAATGTGGTTTTGGCCCTCAAGGGGTATGAATAACTTATATGGTGAGTATTTATTTTTTGAAACATATTTAATGACCCATTATAATTTTAATCCAATTATGGTAAGGTTTTTGGGAAACCAAGATGGGTGAGATCAAGTGTTTGATATAATGGCAAGGCATAATTGGCCTATTTGATCGAGTTAGATAAGAGTGGATATAAGTGATGAAAATGACTAATTGAAGTAGAAAAATTAGGTAATTGAGGAAAATAATAATATTAAATAAATCATGATGAACATATAACATATCTTATATAAGTGGATGATAAGGTCAGTGGACCTAATGAGCCTATAAGAGGCATGTTGAGCGAGTGAACCTAAAAGGCAGTTTGAGAGTGGTAGAAGGTTGATGTGATTTGAATGAGGTGAGAGAAAATTATTATATTAATTAAATTAGTGTTAAAAGTGTATGAAATATAGTGTAACTAAGATAGATAAGAGAGAGAGAATTGAAGAAGAGATCATAATCTATTGTTTGAGAAACAAGTTTTTGTGAAGGTGATCAAGCTTGCCTTGGTAGGGTTGGTGCTTAGTCAAGAGGGATTTGGAGCTTAATTATAGGTTAGATCTTGAATAAGTGTCATTGAATTGGTTGGTTTTGTGTAAATCCACTTAATGATTTTGATCCTCCTTATAAATTGGAACTTACTAAAGGACTAGTTGGGTTGGTGCCTAACTATTGAGGGGTTGGTGCATCACTAAATGTTATTTAATTGATTATAAGATAATAATAAAAGTGGTGTGATAGTGGTTTTTATTACCCATGAGGTTTTCACACATATATTTTTCATGTATATGTTGATGTATTGTTTCTTGTCTATATGTTTGCTTATCTATGCATTACTTGTTTACTAGATTGGTTTGAAAGGTCAATGAATGAAGTATGGATTTGAATGAAATGTTTGAAAATTAATTAACCACCCCTAAAATTAGTGGTTATACTTATAAATTTTTATATCAGATCAGGTCCTTTAGAGATGGCTTGATATCTTGAAGGTGATCCTAGAAGCACAAGTTGGCTGAGCATGTGAAAGTCATGGTTAAGGTTTGCATAAAAGTTTGCATGATGGTTCTAGAAAAATTGAATAAGGATTATGTTGAATCTAAGTATAATATAAAACCTAAGTTTATATTCAAAATTACATTTTAATACATATGGAGAGAGAGGTACAGGTTAAGGCATTAAGGTGTCTTTCAGAACTTTGCTTTAGATCTTGAAATAAGGTATGTATAGGTATATTATTAAAACAAGTAAGTAAAGGCTCATTAAAGTTTTTTATTGGTCTATAAGACCAATTTAATTCTTTGTAAATGTGTTATTGACAAAATTTTGACCCTGTAGGTTAAAATTGAGCACCCCTATATGAAACTTTGGCCTTTAGACCTTTTAGGGATGAATATCATGTCTTAGTGTGAGCTTAGGTTTCTTCAACATAATATGAATGCTATTAGATTTTATAATTTAGTTGTCCATTCCCCTTTAAATTTTATTTTAGTCATTATAAGAGGTCTGAATAGGGTTTAAAGAACATTTTCATAGTGCCAGATCTTGCACATGCAACAATTGTAAAGGAAGCTAATCATGTGGGTTTGTTCCATGGTGGTTCAAGGTTCCTGTGTACTAAGTCTAAGGTCCTTCACCGAATCACAAGAAAAGTTGTTCATGTTCAAAGACTTTATTCTAAAATTTTTTTGGACATATTCATTCAAGATATGCCATTCACATTGGGTTTATCTTGGTTTTGGACTTTGGGTTTTCCTATTATGCAAATTTCATTCAGAGGTGTTCCACTCAAAACCCATGGAAAAAAGTGAAATATTTATTTAGTTTAGCAAGAATTATTTCAAGTTTTTTCTATTCAAGTGTCAAGAATTTTTTCAAGAATTTTTTCTAAAACAATTTCCTTGAAAGACCTTTTTTAGGGTAAGGGACCTTTTCATAAAGCTAAAGGGGTCATCTTCATTTTTCTGAAGGGATTATTTCAACTTTTTATCTGAAATAATTTTCTTGAAAAGGTGCTTCACAAGAAATGGTCCACTTCAATCTTTTTGAAGGGGTCATTCACTTCAATCTTTTTTAATGGTCATTTGCAAAGTTTCCAAAGGGTATTTTCCTTTTGAAAGGGAATTTTACAAAAAACCTAAAGGGACAATTTTCCTTTTGAGGGATTCATTTGTGAGAATTCTGAAAGTCCATTTTAGAAAACTGAGGGGCATCTTTAGAAATCCTAAAGGGTACCTTTCTTCACCAAGGTCATTCGATGTACAGGTTTTGATGGGCACTTTTTGGGTAAAGTGTTTTTCTTAAAGTATACTAAATGGAAAGTTCCAAAGTGTTATTTTTGGAAAAATAGTCCATGTTAAAGAAAGCGGACAATACTTTTCAATTTCCTCAAAGGGTATTTTTTCCTTTTGGGAAGGGTATTTTTAGGAAAGTTGAAGGGCACTTTCTATGATTTGGAGGGCACTTTACATAGTTAAAGACCACTTTTTAAAAGTCTGAAAGAAACTTAAATCTAAGGAAAATGTTCTAAATGAATAAGGAAGATGATGGCCTTACAAACATCAATTTCAAACTATGGAAACTAGTTTTTGAAGTGAAAAAAGTCTTTTTGGGAACTGAAGGCAAACATGGAGGTAATAAATGGTAGAATCCTAAGCAAAGGGTGCACAGACAAAGCAAGAAATAAGTGGATAGGTTGATGGTTTGAGTTATTGCTAGCAGACAATCAAATCAAAGAGCTTACATGAAATTGACAGACACATGTATCTAAAGGATGACTGGTAGTTAGTAAAAACATTATCTAAATATCACAATGAGTTCCAATTCCATAGATTAGTGCTATGTGTTGACTCTCCTATCTTCAGTTTCAAATGTTCATGGATGGTATTTGATGGAGGTAGTTTATTATGCCAAAATTATAGGTTTTGTGCCACTTTTCACTATCCTTATGACTTGTTTGGACAATTATATTTATATGACATGTTATATCTCACTCCACCTCTCTTCCACATGTAATTGTAATTTATTTCACTTGGTGACACGTGTACTTGTGCCTTTTGGACTCCCCTTCTCTCTCTCCCTCCAAGTTCTATAAATTAGGCCCTTTTGGGCATTGTATGGATAACTCCACTTGGGTATGGTGAAGCCCTATAAATTTTTTATCTTGAATCAATAAATATATATATTTTTTTACCTCAGTCAAGAATTATCTAAGTGTATGTGATGGTCATTATCTTGAGTAAGTGTATCTTAGCTTACCTTCCCATGTCAATTTTCCTAGAACCTTGTGAGTCAAATACTTCTCTTTACAGGTCAGTAAGAAGTGTAAAAAGGAGTTATAGGTGTAGTGAATACCTAATTCCTTAGTGTGTCTTAAAATGCCTATTGTATAAGTCTTCATAGCCTAATCTAATTAAAAGAGCCCATGTTGAAACATTGATGCAAGAAGAAGGATGATATTGGATGGAGTGTATGTTAGGTTTCTTTTGGTTCAAAGTACATGTCAAGAGTGTGAGTAGAAAAAATCTTTTGGTGCATCACCACTATTAAAATAGGTTTAATTTCATTTTTTATAACCCTTTTCATCACCCCCAAGTTTTTAGTATGAAGAATATGAGCTTAAATAATGCATCAAGGGGAGATATCCCTTAATCTAAAGATCCACCCCCAATAGGAATACGTACAGCCCTAGGTCAATTCCATTGTGTCACTTGAGTGACGAGAAACTTGTACCATCTCATAATTGGGTGAAATTCAAGTTAGAATAGTTTTTGGCATGCCTGATGGGACTATTGAGTCCATTCCTTGAGGAGTTTTGGTGTTCTCCTCAAGACATCAACCTTTGGAGGCAATTCTAATAAGCATCAATGGTGACTCCACGTACATATTTACTAGTTGAGCAGCCCAAGTATACTAATTTAAATTGTTTTCTTGTTCCATATTATTTTTTAAAGTGATTCATGGAGATTTATGAGTTTGAGCTTATTTTAATAGAAGTTGAGGAGTTATGTCTAGCTTTGCCTCTTCCTCTTGATTATGAGCAAGTTCTTGTCCATCCTTATCATGATCCTCATCAAGCATATGCTACCAATGACCAAACCTATGATTTTTGTGCTCTATCTATCCCACCTAGCTCTCTTCCAAGCCATTCCATTTCTAATTTCAAAATAACTCTCCTTGGTTATCGAGAATATATGTTAGACCTTGACACTAGGTGTGGTTATGGTCAAATTATCCCTAGCATTTATGTCAGGAGTGTGAGGGAATATTTAGATCAATTAAAAAATGAATGGATCCATATAGATAAATCTAGTTGGCCATGTCTTTCTATTGATATTCTTGATATTTGTGGTTTGATCTTCCACCTAGAACAAGGGTTGAGAGATTATGAACAACCTCCATCTTGGCAACCTCAAAGTGTCCCAAATTCTTTATCTTTTCCCCAAAAATTTTCCTCTTTAAAACCCATTCAATAAAGTGGTAGAGGGAAATAATATATCATGATGGAGTAGGATAGCACACTTAAGTAATATCGTGAAGAAGAAAAATTGAGTTTTAAAGATCACCTTGAAAGGGAAATTGAGCTAGCAAATCAGATGTGGATGAAACCTATCATGGTAGCTGAAAGTGAATTATCTAAACCTACTTATCCAAATTTTAATTGATATGAAAATCCCAAGGAAACTCCAAGTTTCCTAAACATATCTTTCAACCCTTCATCAACCTCTTAATCCCATGAACATATCCTTGAACCCACCTTCCCAAGATGAAAAGATGTGATGGAAGCTCATGAAGGAAAAAATAAATCATGATTAAGTGGAGATGTTTTTAGGGTAGATAAATTTGGAACCATTTAAATCTCTTCCAACCCTCATAAAAAATATATTAAAACCATACTTCTTCCCCTTTTAACTAATCAAATTTTCCCTCCTAATGTTGAGAATTTTTTTACTACTTGGGAATCCCCTTTGGCCAAGCTTCCTATTTTTGAAGTACCTAAGTTTGATGTCATTAGGAGGAAGGAAAAGATTGAAATATTAAATTGGATTGAATATGAAGGGATAAATGATGATTAGGATAGGTTAGGTTGTGAGGATGTGAAGTAATTTTCCCCTTGTGTTGAAACAAATCTCTTGAATCAAGTTTTCTTGAACTCTAAGAATGAAGAAGAAATGGCCTTTTTTATCTCTCCTTTTCATGATGTAGGCCAGCCAAAATATGATGACATATGAAAAATATTTGAGATCATATGTAATGAAGCTAAAGCTCTCAAAAAACCTATAAATCCCTTGGAGCTGACTAGTCATGACAAGTAGGAAGATGTTGCTCAAAAGGAGGACATGTAGCATATTTACATGTAAAAGTTACAAGATTATGAGGAGGAGGAAAATACAAAGCTCCTAGACAAGTAAGCTCAAGATGAGAGAGAAAAGATACATGTTGAAGATCATAAACTTGAAGAGAACTTGGATCATAGTAGAGAAATCTATGATGATTTTAGGCCTTTGGAGGGTAACTTGGAGCTTGTCTCTATATCCACCTATGCAGCTAATTCCAAGAATATTCATGAAGAATGGAATCAAGAAACAAATTCAAATGGGTATGATACAATGCACTCCTTTAGTAATTTCAAGAGATTATAAGAATGGAAAAGGATGATCAGATCCTTTAATGAGAGATGAACTTGTAACAAGCTACTCTATACATAGATTTTTAGATTCATCATGACAAGATGAAGGGATAATATTTTGAGGCATGATTTGAGGTTCAATAAGACCTTGCCTATTTTTAGAATGCATGGGAGATTATTCCATTGGATGATGTACAAAGACAAAGAGTGAAAAGGAAGCAAGAGTCATCTAGTATCCCATCCAAGAAGAAGCATGCTTGGCATCCTCACTTATCTAGTGAGGAAAGAGACTTAAGATACTTCCTTTTTGATCCAAGAAGGGAGGTATGAACAAGATAAATGTAAATATTTATTTATTTTTTATTGTGTTTTTTTCCTAAGTGCTAAGTAGTACATGTGTGTTTTCTTTAGTCTTTTTTGTGTGTCTCTTTCCTTTATATGTTTGAGGTAGTCAATGGTTGTCTTATTGATCAAGGTTTAAGCCAATTCTCAAGGTTTCTTATTTATTTCAGTCCTTAGATGACTCCATAAGCTCAATGGACTAATAAGGCTATTTTTCTAGTTAGTATAATAGGCATACTACACCTATGAGTCACTAATTTGTTGACCAAATTTTGACCTTGTAGGTCAAAATTATTCACCCCTATATGAAAATTTGTCCTTCAGTTATTTTAGGTGTTAAAATCACTCTTAATGTGAGCTCAAGTTTCTTCAATGTAATATGAATACCATTAGCTTTAATCATTTAGTTTTCTAGGTCCCTTTTACTTTTCTTCAAGTCATTCTATGAGGTCTAAGTAGGGTTTAAATAACATTTTCCTAATGATAAATCTTACACATGTTAGAAATTGTAGGGGAAGTTGATCATGTGGGTTTTTTCATCCTACTTCAAGGTTCTTGTGTACTAAGTTTTATATCCTTCACTAAAGCATAAGAAAAGTCGTTCATGTTCAAAGACTTACTTTGAAAACTTTTTTGGACTTAGCCATTCAAGCTCAACCATTCACTTTAGGTTTATCTTGGTTTTCAACTTTGGGTTTCCATAACCATAAGACTTCAGGTTTTCCTATTATTCATATTTAATTTTGAGGAGGTGTTCCACTCAAAACCAATGACAAAAAGTTCAAGGTTTATTTCTTTTGACAATAATTATTTTGGGTTTTCATATTCAAGTGTTGGGAATTGTTTTAGAAAATTTTGTCTAAAGTAATATCCCTAAAGGACCTTTTTTAGGCTAAGGGGACATTTCAAAAATCCAAAGGGGTCATCTTCATTTTTTTAATGGATTATTTCAAACATTTTATCTAAAATAATTTTCTCGAAAAGGAACTTCTACAAGAAATGGTCCACTTCAATATTTTTGAAGGGTTCTTTTACAATTTTTCTGAAGGGCACTTCAATATTTTTGAATGGTCCTTTAAAAAGTTTTTGAAGGGTATTTTACTTTTATAATGGAATTTTACAAAAAAATTGAAGGTACAATTTTCATTTTGGAGGATTCATTTGCAAGAATTTTGAAGGTCCATTTTAGAAAGTAGAGAGGCATCTTTAGCAATCATGAAGGGCACCTTTCTTCACCAAAGTGGTTTGATGTAAAGGTTTTGAAGGGAAATTTTTGGGTAAAGTGTTTTTCATAAAGTATACTAAATGGAATGTTTCGAAGGGTTATTTTTAAAAAAGTAGTCCATCTCCAAGAACGTTGATGGTACTTTTCAATTTCCCCAAAGGGTATTTTTTACTTTTAGGAAGGGTGTTTTTAGGAAATCTAAAGGGTACTTTCCATGATTAGAAGGGAACTTTCCATAGTTAAATAAAACTTGGGAAAAATATGAAAGAAACTTAAGTCTAAGTAAAATGTTCTAAATGAATAAGGAAGATGATGGCCCCATAAATGTCAATTTCAAACTATGGAAACTAGTTGTTGGAGTCAAAAAAGGCTTGGCAGGAACCTAAGGAAAAATTTAGAGGTAATAAATTGTATAATATGTAACATCTAGTGCATAGACAAAGCAAGTGAAAATTGGATAGGTCAACAATTCAAATTATTACCAGTAGCCAACCAAATAAAATAGATTTCATGAAATAAATAAACATAGGTGTTTAAAGGATGACTGAAAGTTAGGAAAAAATTTCTCTAACTCTTGCAATGAGTTTCATTTCCATTGAGTAGTGCTATGTGTCGACTCTCCTATTTTTAGTTTCAAATGTTCAAGGATGGTCTTTGATGGAGGTAGTTTCTTATGCCAAAATTATAGGTTTTATGCCACTTTTCACTATCCTTATGACTTTTTTGGACAAGTATACTTATATGACATGGCATATCTCACCCCACCTCTCTTCCACATGCAATTGTAATTGATTTTCACTTGGTGACACATATCCTCATGCATTTTGTACTCCCATTCTCTCTCTCTCCCTCCAAGTTCTATAAATTGAGCCCTTTTGGCCATTGTATGGATAACTCCACTTAGGTATGCTGAAGCCTTGCCAAAATTTTGTCTTGAATAAATAAACATAGTTATTTTTTTACCTCATTCAAGTATTCTATAAGTGTATGTGATGGTCATTATCTTGTGAAAGTGTATCTTAGCTTACTTGTATATGTCAATTTTCCTAGTACCTTGTGAGTTTAAAGACTTCTCTTTACAATTGTAGAGAATAGCTAATTTAATAGTGTGTCTTATAATGCTTATTGTCTAAGTCTTCCTGGCCTAAGCCAATTCTAAGACCCCATGTTGAAACATTGATGAAAGAAGAAGGTTTTTATTGGACGAAGTGTATGTTAGGCTTATTTTGGTTCAAAGTACATGTCAAGAGTGAGTAGAATAAATTGTTTGGTTCATCACCTCTAGTAGAATAGGTTTAATTTTAGTTATTCTAACCCTTTTCACCCACAAAGTTGTTAGTAGTAGGAATATGAGCCTAAATGATGCATAAAGTAGAGATAGCTCCTAATCTAGAGATCCACCCCCCAATAGGGATAGCCACAACCCTAGGGTAATTCTATGGTGTCACTTGAATCAGGAGAAGCTTTTCCTATCTCCTCATTAGGTGAAATTAAAGTGACAATAGTTATTATTCATAATATTTAAGGATTGGAGATGATCCAAAAGGTATGTTTAACCTTGTGCTTTCATGAATATGCTTTGAGTTGATCATCAAGCTAGAGGAACTAAGTTAAGTCTATGAAGTTATCACAAGTAAAGGGTTGTTAGAAACTTGAGTATGTTGATAATACCTATGTGAGGTTTGATTGATATTTCATGAGATATAAAGATATGAGCATGTATCCTTATTTTTTCATGTATATATTTTAATCATATATACTTTGAGGTGACAAGGTCCAGATAGCTAATTTTAGACTACATAAAAGGCTTGACTAGATACATTAACATTTTAGGGGTCTTAGTGTGGAGCAAAAGGTTGAAAAAAGTGATAGATGGAACAAATGGTCCAAAGGTCTCATGTAGTTTGCAAAGCTTTGAAGCACTCTAAGTCAACTTAAGTTATTGTTTGTCAAAATTTGAAGAGCAAGTCCTCAAGAAGGTTTTATGGTAATCAATGAATTTAGAATCATGAACAAGCATACTAAATCCTTAGAAAGTCATCATAAATTTTATATATTGATCAAAGGATAAATTGGAAAAGTGTAAGGCTAGAAAATCATCAAGATGTCATGGAGAAATGAATGGATCAGCTAACTTATGCATTTAATATATACATTTTAAAAAGTTGTGTGAGGTAAAAGATTACAACACCATGTATTTTTTCATGCTAAAAACATACTCTAAAAGTTTCATGTCTACATGATATTTTGTCTCATGTATGAACATTCAAATTCAAGCCTATAGAATGGGACCTTCACACAAATGTCAAAATAAAGCTTGGGCAATTAATTATTGAGGTCCAAAATTTAACAGTCATGTAGATATGAATGACATTCATACAAATCAAATTTAACACATGCCAAATAGTCATTGGGGTTCAAAAATCTTAATTATAGTCACGTCTATGTCAAATAAATTTACACAAATGTCAAATATGTTTGTGTGGATGTCAAATTTTGGTATTGCGAGTTAGTTGTTTGAGTTAAAATAGTGGGTCTTAGTAGATCTAAAAATAAACATTACTTCATACATATTGACCCAATGATGCATGAGGAAGTCAAAAGTTCAAGGATCTTATTTTACACCACATGGTGAAAACATGTAAGGAAGTAGACTAACAACATGATCTTGAGATCAACACATGATTGTTAAGTGGTAGGAGTACATTTAAGCTGATAAAAAATCAATGAAATATATTCACTCATACAGATTGATCCTATGGTGTGAGAAAACTCGAGAAATTAGAAAGGATCTAAGAGGCCAATGGAATGAATATAGGTTGGAATAATTTGATTGGCCTAAGAAATATTTGATGAATAAGGTCAAACCAAAGGAGCTATTTTTAACCTAGGTAAATAAGGTTTTGTAGGGTCGTCCGATCACCATTAGAGCTCAATATGATGCCATAGAAAGGCCATAGCCATAAATTTAGGTTGAATATAGACCTATGGTTTGAAGGTTTATAGCATATAGGTTCCATTCTATGACTATGTCTACCATTCTTTAAAGGAGACCTATACATAATGAGACCTCAATTTTAATAGATGCTCAAAGAAAAAAATAGTTGTTTTGGACATAATGGAGATAAAAAGGTATACATAGTCTATAATTCTACATCAATATATGTGACTATAGGAAAACTAATAAAGGATATTGGTTTTCCATCTATAAAAAGGATCTAGTCGAGATTTGATCAAAGGTAGTTATCTATAATTATTGAAGAAGCTCCTTTTCCTTCAACATGGCCATATTTTTAACAAAAAGCTACCTAAAATGCACAAATCCATGTTTCTATCAGACCCATGAGCATGAAATTTTGTTCTCAAGTGAGAGATGGCATGAATGATCAAATAAAAGGTCTAGTGTTGGGAACTATAGCTAGGGGCATTTAATGTATTCTCACTACCTTATGGGGATTTTTAACTTGGTAAGCCATGTATAGTGTCTTGATTGATCGAAAATGTCAAAAGGATTTCATTTAATAAAAATGTGGTAGTTCATTCCCAATCAATGATTCAAGACAGTGTATTATATTTTTTTATGACATTCTCCCACTTTTTCTCTCTCTCTCTCCCTTCTATATATCCTGGTCTCATTCTCATTCAAGGGGTTCTTAGCTCTTATAATTTATCATTGTTTTCTAGAAAAATGATACTCATTGAGACTCTTTAAAAAGTGTGGTTATTTGATATGGTTAAACCCTACCAAAATATTATAAGAACCACTTTTTGAAGTGATATGATCAACTATTTGCCTATCTATTATCTTTAATTAGTGCTTAGTATGTTTGTATATGGTAAATTTGTGAAGGATATTCTTCCTACTTTACTATCCTTCTAATTACCTCTATGAAGGTGTTTTCAAGCTAACATGTAGGTCTAGATTAGTGTTCTATTTGGCACCTCTTCTATGAAACATTTATGCAACTAGTGAGATTGTGAGATTGAGCAATCCATAATTGTCTTTTGTTGATATAGTGTGTGTTAAATCGTATATGAGTGTCCATTTAACTTTGGTGTATCACCCTTGTATCCTTCTTAGGAGACATTATCATATTTATAGTCCTTTTCCCTATGAAGCATTAGTTTATCTTAGTGAATTTGGCCTTCTCCAGAGGTCCAAACCTACCATAGGTGACCCACTAAATTAATAATTTTGGTAATATTGGTGTCTTATTACTAATTTAGTTAAAATTCTAAGCTAATTAAATCAATTAATAATATTTCAATAATTAATCCACTAATTTATATAATTTAACTATAATTTAAACCTTTCTAAAAATAGTAATAAATGAGGAGAAATATAACTTAACTTAAATTAGACTAAGATGATTGAGATAGAAGTTGATACTAGTTGTGTAGGATTAGAACACTATCACAAATTAGGATCTAGCTTTCATTCAGTGAAAGGATAGGAGCACTAAAAATAGGACACTTTTAGGTTTGATGTTATAGTCCAGGTCCCTGCTATTATCCAAACTGATAACAAAGATCTAAGTTTTTTGGGTTTTGGTTATTGTCCTTGTATTAGTCCACCTATGTAATTTCAATTATTGACTATCAACAAAGGTTGTTGTATATCTGATTTAATCTCAAACCCTAGGTCTACTTTGATCTTGAGCTTGAATGAAAAGTTGGGGAAAGAGGGGGGTTAGTGTGTGTAAGATGCACTGAATGTGTATCCGCACCCATTGTGTGGGCATGCTACCTACATACCATTATTATGAAGAGGGATCAATCCATATGTGGTTCTCTTACTTGATGTTCTTTATGCAATAGTGTAATGAAGATGTAAAAATGCTAAACTAGGTGTGCTTAAGGTATTTAGGGACTAGTGTGAGGGTTTTAATGAGCTTGTAGATATAATAGTTGGTTGTATGAAGAGAATATGGAAAATTTCCTTAGTGGTCTTACTTGTATTCTCAATTTCTTTTGAAAATAATTTCCAACCCTTCTAAATGAACATTGAATGGACTTTTATAGAGATCTATTGGTCATGGGTTAAATACAATCATGCTAGGCTGACACAATGAAGAAAAGGAATCATAGGAAAATGGTCACTTGGGCTCAAAATTTGATTAGACAAGAGCACTAGATTGGGGACACACTAGGGTCTAGTGCTATAGTCTAGCTTAGGCACTATTATCTTGAGGGTATGGGACTTGGGGAAATGGAATAAGAATGGAAAAAGGTCTTGGCTAAGTTGGAATGAGGTCTCAAAATCCTATAGATGACTAGGAGTCAGAAAAAAGATGCTTAGAAGGGTAATGAGAGCATGCAAGATGGACCTATGGATTAGGTGTCATAAGCCCCACTCAAGATACCAATTTTCACATTTTATATGACTAGATTCTCCCCCCCCCCCTTTATTTTAGTGATGCAACAAAGCAAAATACTATGATAAAGGAAAAATAGAAATCATACCTCAACTTACCTACAAGGGTGAAGCTCATGAAGCTATGTGATGATAGGTTTGCCTAGAGAGAGCACATCATGAAGTGTAGATCTGCAAGAAAAAAATAAATAATAGATCAATTCTTACTAGATACACTATATCTAAAATAATAATTTATAAATCTAGGTAAGAGAAAGGAATGGATACACCTCACTAGGTACATAAACCAATACAAAAACTATTGTGATTTTGAGTAATGTTGGATGTGTTAGATATGTTGGGTATGTGTTTTACCAGAATTAATATCATGAATGGAGATGAGTACTCAATTCTCCTATAGTGACTCAAGAATGAAGATTCTAGTCCTTTAGCTCCATCATCACCCATTAAGTGAAGTTATATGATCATGTATGTGCTAAGCAATGTTTGGACTATGTGTCCAATCCCTCTAAATAGGTGGCTCAAGAATACAAAGGCTAGCTAGTCCTTGGCTCCATCATTTCATTTCAAATTTAATCTATAAACTAATACTAGTATGAATTTGAATCATAAGAGATGGATCTTGAATCCCATGAATACTCTATAATCTAAAAACATGGTGTGGATAGTTGAATGTGTGATATAAACTAGGCCACTCTTGGGTAACTCAAAAAAATGGTGGAGATTAAGCTTGTATGAAAGCCACTCCAAAACTAGGCCATAGGTTTATGTAGAAGCCACTAAGAAATGTAGAATTTGGGCTTTAATGAAATCCACTCTGAAATGATGATAACCACCTATAGATGGAATAAATCACATAACTACTAATAACGTCTAGGTAATATGTTGAACTCAGAAATAAAATAAGACCAATGTGTCATACACATTTCCCCTAATCATTGGTGTTTGTAACATGGATTCTAATCTATAAGTTATACTAACTACCCTATCTGAAATTGGAAGTGAGAGACATCATAACATGCATGATGTCCCCTATATCTAGATTCTCTAATAAAAATTGTACTAAATTGTTGAATCTAATTTGGTTTGTATGTGCAAAACTATATGTGAGATTATATTTTTCATTATTTCTAATGATATAGGTTTTCTTTGTATAGGAGTGAAAAAAATAGGAAACCCTAGTGTCCAGTGTTGTTGTCCATGTTTAGCATTGTTATCCTTTATTGAAACTGAAGACTGTTATGGAATCATCACTATTTTTTGGTCTATTTTTCCTAGTTTGACCTTTGATTGTTGTTTTAAGGGTTTTGAAAACTAATTTTTCAATCGGTAGGAGATTTGATCTATATGATAAAAGCCCTATTTATTTCCCCCTCTTTTTAGGGTAGGAATCAAGACCCTACAATTACTACCCTCAGAATAAAGACCCTTGTAAGTGTGTTATGCTATGAAATACATGATATAGCAATGATAATCGACAATATATCTCAAGATATAACATGGTTTGTATTGGATATTATTTGATAAAATATGGGTATGGTTAGATAGATATAACAATGTAATAGCATGTGCAATAAACTGAATTAGAATTAGAAATGTTAGTTTTTAGTTTTTAGTTGTTAGTTATTAGTTGTTAGTTGTTACTTGTTACTTGTTAGTTGTTACTTGTTACTTTTTAGTTATCATGGAGGTATAGAGTATGATGTCCATCATGGAAAAAAAAATTAAGAGACTGCATGATGTGGATCATGGCATTGAAAATAGTGATAAGTAAAAATTAGTAAACACAAAAGGTAAGAAACAAAGGCATACAAGAGTGGCTAAGGAGCCAAGCAAACAAGGGACATGGGCACATGTCACTCAAACTAGAAATCAAGCATATAATTGAAGCAAGTAAGGTTGGCATTATGGCCACAGTCACATAGAAGAGTACAAGTAGAGGATATTGATAAATGTCTTAAGGCACATACATGAGACAAAATAGGAACTAAGAAACGTAATCACATTTATCTATGTAAAGCAAGAAAGGAAGGCATGTAATATATTAGAAATACAATCACATATAAATAATTAAAAATAATAAGTGAAAGTATATATGACATGGAGTACAAGACTAGGTATATTCTAAGAAATACATAAGTATTATATAGTAGTGAATGTCGATAGAATAATATATGTAAGATAGTAAGTAATTTTCATCAACATGATAACTAGAGTGTGTGGTGTAGGAATGACATAACCTAAATGGTGTATTCATTAATAATATTCCCCCAAGGGGTAGATATATTTATGTATGTCTTGGATGTAGAAGTAGGATGCCCCCTCAATGGGTAGAGTGAAGCAATCAAGGATCTAGATGTCACTAGACACACTCAAAGAAGATCAAGTGAAGCATGGTAATGTAGATAAATTGATTAAAAAAATAGCATATAGAAAAAAATGTAAGTCTATCATGGTAGTAGAAATGTCAATCATGGATGATGTATATAATTTAAATGTTTTTGTGTTTTGAAATGTTATATTTTTTTTGGTATTTTGACATTTTTGAATGTTTTTGGTCTTTTGAAATGTTTGAATTTTTTTTTAAATTTTGATATATTTTCTATGTACAATCAATCATGATAAGACTATGTATAATAAAATACTAAGAAACTATGTGCAATTAATTAGAAAGAGGCTATATATAAGCATATGAATAAAGCAATATATACATAATGACATAAAAGATAAGATTGGAGGGGGTAAAGGTTTCAAGGATGGAGACCACTAAGATGTAGATGGAGGAAGGGATCATGACCATCATCAAATTCCTCAATATCATCATCATAAGTATCATCATATGTTTTATATTCTATATACATGGTGGATATCTCCTCAAGTGTTAGTAAGATCTCTGCTCTATGTGTAGTCAAAGATCTATCACTTATAATGGTGTCATCCTATTGATGGTGAACTAAAGGTTGCTCTAGTAGTGAATATGTTGAGTCCCTTATAGGACATTTAAATTTTTTAGTATATATCTTTAGTGGAAGTGGTGAAGCTGGTGCTAGTGGTGATGTAATCTAAATAATGCCTTAAACCTATAGTTTATCTAATCTCTATTGTAAAGTTGTACATGATTTTGTATCATGGACTATAATCCTATTAAAAATACAAAATGGGTGACCATACTATGATGATAATATGCTAATAGATCTATGTTTTACTATAGGTATTATGATTAATCTATGATCAACTAATATCTTTAGCATAATATATGGCCGATGTTGTGTGTTGCCTGCTTGAATCTGAATGATTGGATCTATATCCATAGAGGTAACCATGTGAACTATATGTACCAAGTGATCTATTTGTGGCCATTAATGTGGATTATATCTTTTAAGTGTAGTGAAAGATGCTAAAAGTGATGTAGGGTGTGTAATGAGAGCTCTAGAGTCATCTTGGTACTCTCCCAGGCTAGTTAGTATAAAACTCAATACACACAAATAGTCATCTGTGAGTGTGGTTGTCATATCATCATTTAAAGTAGCCTAAAAATCTATGTAAATATCATATACATATGGTAGTTCAAAATTTACCACAAGGGGTAACTATGATATGTGAGTCTCATCAATTATAGTAGTATAAGATGGTGGTGCTATGAGAGTATCTATAACTAAAAGAGTAACTATAAATAATGGAGGAACTATAATAATAGAATCAACTAGTACTATATTAACTACTATTGATGAATGTATAATTGTAACAAGTGTAGGAATCATGACTGGTGGAGTCACTAGAATGGTTGAAGCTACTATGACTGGTTGAATATCTAGAGCTAAGGACATAACTGTAAGTGGAGGAGTACAATATGTGCTAGTCTCTCCTACTTTGTATGTATGTATCTAATCAAGGTAAATATAATGAGGTATTGATTAACATATGATATGAGGTGTCCCATTTGGTGAAATAGTTGAATATGACTCTGTAATCTAACAATATCTAAATGTTTGGTTATCTACTAAACATGTGTATAGGTATCCTTCATGGGGAAATTTAATACATTGATAAAGAGTAGAAGGAACTACCCCCATAGTGTGTATCCAAGGTCATCCAAGTAAAATATTATAATGAAGAGGACCTAACATGACCTTGAACTGTGTAGAGAGGGTTTCAGGTGCTATTGTGATATTTGAAGTAATGATACTTAATGTCTATCATGGTATATCATCAAACCCTCTAATATTCTTATATGATTTTTGAATGGATATCATATCTATGCCCATGGTATGTAAAAATGTAATATTACATATATTAAATATAGAACCACTATCAACTAAGAATATCTTAACTACATTGGTTTTGACTTGAGCTTGTATAAACAATGGTAAATTTTGATCAATAGATATCTGAGATAACATGTCCTCATGATCAAAATAAATAACAAATTCTATAGTTTTTAATGTGTTGACCAATAATGCAAAATAAGAAGGCTCTAAATTAATGGGCATAAAAGTTTGAGTGAGTGCCTGATAAATAATGTCTTTAAACACATTGGCTTTCTAAAGCAATTCTAACATGGAAATCTTAGATGGTGTGTTTCTAAACTAATCAATAGTATCATATTCCTTGTGTGGATATCTATATCTAGTTGGGTTGGGCTTGAGATGGGAAGGAATAGGAAGGTGGTAGGCCTCTTGATTAGGTAGGGGAGGCATGGCAACACATTGAGAAATAGCTCTAACCATATTACCTACTATTCATATAGGATTAGTAGTAGCTAAGGGAAGAGAATGAATATTACCAATGGGTTTAGGTGGTGGAGGGGCAAAGGGTGTCAACTAGGCTCTTTGGTGATGGGTAGTGACCTGGGGAAGAGTAAAGTGGACCATGAAACATTACTCCACTTGTGATAAAGGCTCCAAGGGAGGCAAGGTAAGAGGTTTATTAACATGTTTAATAATAACTTTCTTAATATCATCCCATATTATGAAAACTAAGCATGCAATGAAAATAATGAAGCTTTGTGCTAACATACGGTAAAAATTATCATTCACGTACATGATAGGATTGAGTATGGTCTCATTATTTTTAATAACTACACAAAACATGTGTAAATAAGTGAGATCCATTTTTTTATTATGTGAAAATTGATTTTATAGTAAGGTGATACCTCAATCAAACAAAGGGACCTAACACATATAACTAGGGTTTGGAAAATTGATATTTAAAATTACTATGAAATTTTAAAATTTAATGTGAATTTTTCATTTAAATATGTAAGTAAAAAATCATAAAAAATATTGGAAAATACTTGATTAAAAGGGACCTAGTATGTGAAACTAGGGTTTTAAAAAAAATGATTTTCAAAATTATTATCGTATTTCAAAATTTAAATTGAATTTATAATTTAAATATGCAAGTAAAAAATTATAAATTTTTTGGAAAATCATCAAGGAGTTTGCCCTAGGGTTTCTATGGTGTTTATGTGCAAACAATGTAAGTTGGGTTCACCAAATGAATTAATAATTTTGGGAATATTGGTGTCTTATTCCTAATTTATTTAAAGGTATGACCTAATTAAATAATACTAAAATAATTAAGCCACTTATTTGTATAACTTAAATGTAATTTGAACCTTTCTAAAAATAGTAATAAATGAAGAGAAATATAACTTAGCTTAAATTGGACTAAGATGACTGAGATAGAAGTTGATATTAACTATGCAAGACTGGTACACTATCGTAAACATGAGCTAGATCTTTATTGGTGAAAGGATAAGAGCACTAAAAATAGGACACTTTAGGATCTGGTGTTATAGTCCAGGTCCTGTTGCTATTATCCAAACTAGTCATAGAGATTTGAGTTTTCTAGGTTTTATCTATTATTATTTTATTAGTCCACTTGTGAAATTTCAAGTCCTAACTATCGATTAATCCCATTGTAGAGTTTATTTAATCTCCACCCCTAGGTCTTCCTTGTGCTTTAACTTAAATTAAAATTTGGAGAAAAAAGGAGCTTAGTGTATGTAAGATGCAATGAAAATGTATCCACACCCCTTATATATCCATGCTACCTACATACCAATACTTTGAAGATAGATCACACCATATGTAGTTCTCCCACTTGATTTTCTTTGTGTAATAGTGTAATAAAGATAAAAAATGCTAAACTAGGTGTGCTTGAGGTAGATAGGGACTAGAGTGAGGGTTTGAATGAGCTTGTGGTTGTATTGGCAAGCTATATGCAGAAAGTAAGGAAATTTCCTTAGCGGTCTTTTTTGTATTCTTGATTTATTTTGAAAATAATTTTTAAACCTTATAAATTAAATTTGAATGGGATTTTATAGAGATCTATTATCATGGGTTAAATGCAATCATACTAGGCCAACACATGAAAAAGAGGAATCAGAGAAAAATGGTCACTTGGGCTCAAAATGTGATTGGATAAGAGTGTTATAAAGGGTTCACACTAGGTTCCAACACTATAATCCAAATTGGGTGCTATTTTATTAAGGGTACAAGACCTAGTGGGATGGAATAATCATGGGAAAAGGGTCCTAGCTAAGCTAGAATGAGGTCTTGAAATCCTAAACATTATTGGAAATCAATAAAAAGATGCTTACAAGGGTCATGATATCATGCAAGATGGATCTCTATATTGGGTGTCATAAGTAAGCCACACTCAAGCTACCAATTTTCACATTTTATGACTACACCCATAGCCTACTATTGATCCCATTATGTAGCTCAATTTGAGGGAGCCTATATAAATCTCCTTAAGGGTGAAAATTAATCCTAAAATAGTGTTTGGCATTCCCGGTGGGACCATAGTTCAAGGAATAATGATCAAAGTTGATGTTGGTTTGATCAAATTTATAGTAATTAAGCTCACAGGCAACAACATTTGGTTACTCTAAAAGGGACAATCAACACTGTGGTGTAGATTAGTAGCTATCTCTCATGCCAAAGGTGAAAACAAGGTTAGCTTCAAGAGATATTCCCTTTGAATTTGTTGAACTACCTTTAAATTGATAAAAAAATATTACGATTTGCCAATACACATCCATATGAAGAAACCTTTGCTCCTAAGTCATTTTCAAGACCTACCCCTACAATAGGACCTTTACTAAATCCTATTGTAGCCATAGAAGTCCCAACATATCTTTTGTCTTTTAATGGTAAAAGTCCTCTAGCCCTTGCCAAATATGATCCTATCCTAGTTTCAACCCTTAAAATTAATCCTTATTATGGTAGTGACCAAGCTATAACACCTTCTAAGCACCTCATGGACACCCAATTTTTTTAATATCCATAATGTCACTAAGGAAAATATAGATATTAGGTTATTAGCTAATTATTTTAAAGTAAAGTCCTTAGATTGGTATAGAGACCTTGATACTAATTCCATTCAAACATGGGACCAATTAGGAGAAGCCTTGTGTAAAAGGTTTGAGGACAAAAGTGACCATTTGTCACTTACAGATCAACTAACTACCATTAAGAGAGCTCCTCATGAAGTCATAGAAAAATTCAACATAAAGTTCCAAAAAAATTGGGATAGAATCCTTGTCTCAGTTAGACCAACTCATAACTTTGCCTTTCTATATCATTTGAAAGATTTAAATAGTTGCATATCAGTTTTGATCCAATTTATGAGGGGAATATAGTTTCATATGCTTATGAGGTCACCATCAAAGTAAAAAATTATTTGGTTCAAGTTGTAAAGATTAATCATAGACCACTAATGGCCTTATTTCTTAAAATCAGATCACCTTCTATTTTTATCCATCTACATGATGACATTCCTCCTACACCAATAATTACTTCAATACCAAAATAAGAAAAAGCTGCCACTAGTGGATCTAGTGATTCCCAATACCAAAAGAACTTCCAAGAGGTCAAAATCATGTTTAAATCTTTGTGAAATGAGCTAGTAAATGTTAAGAGGAAAAAATATTTTAGTAGGCCTTATCAAGTTTCATATCAACCTCAGTAGCAAGCTTTTCTAGAAAATATGGCACCATACAAAGGGAATGACCAAGGTCAGGGCCAAGGTTAAAACCAAGGGCAAGGGAAGCATGGATATAATAGGTAGAATAACTACAATCCTAATATTTCTAATACTTACAAAACATTAATACTAGTTTAAAATAATGTGGCTCAAGAATTAGAGGGTACTATGCCTTAGAACCAATCTTTTGGTCAACATATTGTCCTAAATATTGACCTCAACTAAGCCTTCAACGATCAATGGAAAAAATATACTAATTTTGGGTACAACCAAGCTCTAATGGCTCAAAATTCATAGGTACATATTATGAAAAATATATAATATCCTCTACAATGTCAAGGGTCTAATCAAAGACTAAACTAGCTACATGCCACCATGGTCAATTATGAGCAGGAAGAGTGTTATACATCCAACCAACAAGCTAGTTCTAGCCAAGCCTACGTTTCAGTGGCTAAAACTACCAAATTTAAAAGAAGGAACCTGGTTGGAAACTAGGGACTAAGAAATGATCCTCCTACCATTACTCCTTCAATATCCAAGCTAGCTAGACTTGTTATTGTTCCAAAGGCCCAAGTAGCTCCAAGGGGTCAGAATCATAGAAATGTGTAGTTGTGATGCCTAAAGAAAAAATAAAGGTTAGTATTTTATTTGTCAACATTTTAGATCAAATTAAATATTATAATGTGAGTGTGTCAATATTGAACATGTTCTCCATTCTTGGTTAGGTAGACATCCTTCAAGAAAGACTATCAAAGATCAATATTGTAAAAGAGCCACCAAACAAGGAAAATGTGGCCCTTACCAATGCATCCAAAGGACCAAATGAAGGGAAATTAGGTAAATAAATCAATACTCCTCCCTTCTTTATTTTAGTTATCATTAGAAACTCTCTAGTGCACAATTTCTTAGTGGACAGTGGGGTTAGTACCTAGGTAATTCAAAAGTCCATAGCTGATCAACTTAGTCTTAAATATAAGCCCCAGTCTAAAATAATGGTGCAACTTGATGGTTCTTTTACCAAGCCATCTATCATAATCAAAGACCTCAATATGACCCTACATGCTTATCCTAGTGTCTCAGTGGCTCAAGATATGTTGATCTTGGATGTGCCTCCTTATTTTGAAATATACTTATCCAGGGAGTTCACTACAAAGATTGGAGGCTACCTTATAATAGATTGGTCATATATGTAATTTAAAACATGGTATGGGGACAAAGTTTCAAAAAAATTGGAGCCCATTACATAATTCCACTTAGATCCATATAGACCAGATAATGTCAACATCAATTACACTATCATTAATGATGATGAATTTTCAATAGGGTAGGAGTTGAACACTCATCTAAAATGGGTGCCAAACATGGTCTTAGATGAACTATGGAATGAAATCTAGCTGATATATCCCTTATAGGGTGTTGAATAAAGGGACTTGGGTGTCTATTACTTACATGAAGAAAGCCAGCCCATGGCATCCCTTATGAAGCCTCAAGAAGACCCTAGTGGTCTATGGAAGTTATTTTTTGATAATTAAAGGATCAAGTATGGATTGGGTGTAGGTGTTATGATAATATAACATTCAAATGATAATTACTTATCTTCATATAGGTTCTTATTTAGCTACTCCTACAATGAAATAAAATATGAGGGTCTCATCCATGGCTTTAAATGGGCTAGTAAGAGAAGGATTAAGCAATTTCAAGTCTATGGGGTTAGTGAATTGGTTGTTCACCAAGTCAGAAGCTATAATGTCACAAATAACCCCTTAATGAAGTCCAAAAAACATAGTGTATGGGAATACTAAATAAATACTTTGAGGCCTTCAACATCTAATCAATTCTAAGAGGTCAAAATCAACATGATGATATAATATTAGCTATGGGGGCTCATTTTGACATCCCTAATTAAATGAAAAAGACCAAGGTGAAACCACATGTCAAAGTGGTAATAAGACCATCAGTGTTAGATAACAAATTTTATTAGTAGGTATTTGAAAATGATAAACAAATTGCATGTTTCTTGTAACAAGAAGTAGAGTTCTCCTTCATCAACCAAGGAAAATTGTAGCATCAGTATGAAGAGTATATTGTTCAATTAAGGTCCAATAAGCTTCTTAAAGGGATAGTAACCATATAAGGTCTGTTTCATTAAGGGGACCATATAAGGAATGATAAAGTAGTGATGTAAACTAATAAAGATAACTATGAGATAGTTCTTGTCTTTAAAGACAAGCTCCTCAATCTTAAAAAGGTAAGAACTAAAGCTGAAAGGGATGCTTTCATAGAGCTTTGTAAGGAATATGTAGACATATTTGCTTGGAAATATAGTGACCTAAGAGGATTTGATACCAAATTGGCTCAATATTCTATAGAGATATAGGCTAATTCCAAACCTATGAGGTAGAAGTAGAGGTCTATAAACCCGAAGATTAATGAGCTCATGAGAAAAGAATTGACCAACTTGGTTGAATCCAAGATGATCTTTATAATTAATCACTCCTCATGAGTAGTTAATATAGTACCTATTAGGAATAATAATGGGGAGATCAGACCATGTGTGGACTTTAGAGACATTAATAAAGTCTCTTTTAAGGATTATTACCCTCTACCATCCATGAAGTAACTCCTTCAAGTAGTTGTTTATTCAAAACACTTTTCTCTCTTGGATGAATATTCAGGTTATAACCATGTGCTAGTGAGAGAGGAAGACAAATATAAGACTGCCTTCACTACCAAGTGGGGCATATTTTCTTATTATAAGATGCCTTCTAGATTGTCCAATATTAGGGTAACCTTTCAAAGAGGAATGGACATGCCCTTCTAAGGATTGATAAATCAAATGGTACTACTCTACTTGGATTACATAATAGTCCTCTGCAAGAAAGCTAGTGAGCACATTGACCATCTAAGGTTGATATTCTAAAGGTGCAAAGAGTATGGGATCTATTTCAATCTTAATAAATGTGTGTTCTTAGTATATGAAGGTAGGTTTTTGGGTCACATTGTTTCAAAGAAGGATTATCCATTGACCTTTATAGGGTAAGTGCTCTCTTAGCCTTATCCTTGCCAAAGTAGAAGAAGGGGATATAGAGCTTCCTTGGGAAGATAAAATTTGTGAGAAGGTTCATACCTAGTTTTGAAAACTTGGTCAAACCTATCACCACCATGTTAAAGAAGAGCCAAGTGTTTTCTTGGTTAGATGAAGGCAAGGTAGATTTTAAAGTCATCAAATAGGCCATTTCTCAAGCACCCTCACTCTTGACTCCTATCTCCTCCAAGGACTTCATCTTGTACATGTTTGCCAATGTTGATGCAAAAGAATGGCAAAGGAAGGGAGTAGATGATTTAATTTTTTAGTCAAGGCTTAGAAGGATTTGAGGTGAGGTACACTTTCATTGAGAAGCCAATTTTTGTATCCTTGAAAAGCCTCAAGAATTTTAGGTCCATGCTCTCTAATAGTAGGATCCATCTTATGGTGTCTCATCTTAGAGCTAGGGACTTCTTCCTTAACAAGTATTTAAATGATAAAAGAGTAAGTTGGATCACTAAGGGCATGAAATATGACATGGATATTAGAGTCACCAAGCTAGTTAGGGGAGAGGGCTTATGTGCATATATGGTGAATGTTCTCTAATATGACAAGGAAGTTATTTTAGTAACCCAAGACAACTCACTTTAATAGAGTTGTCTTTAAGATATGGCTCACTTATTGGCAATAGGAGAATGCCTCCAAGGTTTGGATAGAGCTAATAAAAAGTATTTTAGGCTTAAATGTATACCTTATGCATTGGTTGATGGATTTATTTTTTGAAGGGACCTCAATGGGGTGTTTCTTAGGTGCATAGATGATGACCAGGTGACCAATATCTTGGAGAAGTTTCATGATGGACATATAGGAGGTCATTTTACACCTAGAACCACCATAACAAGGGTAATAAGGGATGGTTATTACTAGCCTAATATTTTTAAGGATGTTTATGTATGGGTAAAACATGCTAGAAGTGTTCCCTCTTTGTATGAAATTAGAAACTAGTAGCTCTTACACCCAATCCTATTTAGGTGGAGAAACCCTTCATGTAATGGGGGTTAGAATTCATAAGGATGATCAATCCACCCTCAAGAGTAGGGAATAAATGGGTGCTCACTATAACTAAATACTTCATCATGTGGGTATAATCCATCACTTTGAAGGAGGTTAGTGAAGTTGGAGTTTTGGACTTCTATGATAGCCTTGTGACCAGACTTGGTGTCTTAGCCACCATAATTTTAGATACTACATTAGCATTCCTTGGTATCAAGACAAGTGAGTGGGATATCAAACTGGGCATCTAACTCAACACCTCTTCCAATTACTATCCTCAAGTAAATGTGCTAGTAGAGTCCATAAACAAAAATTTCTTAAGGATCATCAGGAGGACTATGGAAGAAAACTAGACAACATGTCACACCAAGCTAAGGACAACCTTATTGGCTGATAGAGTGACTCCTAAATCTATCATTGGAAATTCTCCACAATTTCTTGTATATGTAAGGGAATATAAATTTCCTATCTGCCTTGAGATTCTTTCATTAGAGTTATCCCATCAACTTGAGTTAATGGAGGATGATCCCATGAATGTGAAAATGATAGAGTTCATGAAGCTGGAAGAAACCAGGGACATTTTTATGAAAACTTTGGAGTCACATGAAGCTCAGGTCAAAAGGGCCTTTAACAAGAGATATATAGTAAGGAGATTTAAATAAGGGGACCCACTCCTCAAATGGGACTCAAATAAGGCCAAACTAGGCAACCATACCAAATTTGATAGCTTATGGAGTGGTCCTTATTTGATCCATGGATGCAAGGAATATAATGTTTTTTAGCTTGCACAACTAGATAGAGAGGTATTACTCATCTTAGTTAATGACATTAATTTTAATCCTTGTTATTAGAATATTTACATCATTTTTAACATATTTTACATGTTAAATTAGATTTTATGCTTTCTTTTAAGTGCCTTGTGCACATTTTATTTCTGCTATGTGTGTTTCCTTTTCACAAAGTGCCTTGGGCACTTTGTTGTTATTTTTATTTTGTTCTTATTGCTTCAAAAGGAGGTTATAGGTAGGGATATCCTTGTGTTATCTTCATGATCAGTTGAGATAAGACTTGAGACTCCATATGCCTAATGAACTAGTTTGAATCCTCTAATCTTGAATAGTAGGCATGCAACCCCAAGATGTCTCCAAAAATGTTGGCCAGTCTTAGCCAACATATAGAGCTTTCCTAGATGAAATGAAGATCTAGGGGTCCTAGTGTCAAGAAAAAGGTTTAATAGAGTGTTAGATGGAATGATTGGTCCAAATGTCTCATGTATTTTTCAAATCTTTGAAACACTTTGAGTAAACTTAAAGTGTAGTTTGTCAAAATATGAAGAGCAAGTCCTCATGCAGGTTTCATGATGATTAATGAATTTAGAGCCATGAAAAATCTTGATAAAGCCTTAAAAAATCATCAAAACTTTTAAGTATTGATCAAATGATGAATTTGGTGAAGTTTAAGTCCAGACCATCATGAGGACATCATGAATAAATAAATGGACCAGCTAACTTGTGTATTTAATACATGTACTTCATAAAGCCACATGAGCCAAAATATTATAGTGATATGTATTTTTTCATGCTAGGAACATCCTTTAAGAGTTTCATGTCTATGTGAGCTCTCTATCTCAAGTTATGAGTGTTAAAATTTGAACCTGCATAATGGGACATTCATGCAAACATCAAAATAAACCTTGGGCAATTAATTATTGAGGTCCAAAATTTAATGGTCACATGGACATCAATGATGGTCATACAAACATAAAATTATAAACACATAAATGCCAAATTTAAGATATGGAAAATAGCCATTAGGGTTCAAAAATATTAATGATAGTCATGCAGATGTCAAATACATTCACACAGATAACAAAGTTTGGTTTCATGAGTAAGCCCTTTGAGTTAGAATAGTGGGTCCCATTAGATCTAATGATAAGTGTTTCTTTATACATCTTGATCTAATGATGCATGATGAATCCAAAAGGTCAAGGAGCTTAAGGGACACCATGTGGCATAAGTGTATAAGTTAGTAGACTGATAGCAAGATCTTGAGATCAATGCATGATTAATAAGTGGTAGGAGAATGTTCAAGCTCATATAAAATCAATGGACTGCATTCACTCATACAACTTGATCTTATTGTTTAAGAAAATTCAATAAGATATCAAGGATATGTGAGGCCAATGGAATGAAGATAGGTTGAATCAATTTGATTGGCTTGAGAAATATTTGATGAATAAGGTCAAACCAAAGGATTCATTTTTTATTGAGATACACAAGGTTTTACAGTTTCATCCCACTGTTATTAGATCTTGATCTGATGACACAAAAAGGAAACAACCATGCAATTAGGTATACAAAAAATAAAAGGATGCCATTGAGGTTGAATATAAACCTCTAGTTTGAAGGTTTTTATCATACATGGTCCATTATATGATTGTGTCTACCATTATTTAAAGGAGACGTGTACATATTCTTTAAAGGAAACCTATACATAATGAGCCCTGAGTTTCTATAGATGCTCAAAAATAGGTATTTTAGACCTAATGGAAATCAAAAGGGCTACACAATATATAAGTCTACATCAATATATGTGACTACAAGAAAACCAATAAAGGAGATTGGTTTTTTAAATTAAAAAGGATGTGGTCCAGATTCAATCAAAGGTAGTTATCTCTAATTATTGAAGAAGTTCCTTGTCCTTTAGCATGGCCATATTTTTGACAAATAACCACCTAAAATTCATAAAGCCTTTTTTTTATAATACCCATGAGCATGAAGTTTTTTCCTCAAGTGGGAGATGGTGTGAAGGATCAAAGAAAAGGTCTAGTGTTGGTAACTATAGCTAGGGATATTCAATTCATTTTTGGGACCTTATGGGGATTTTAAATTAGGTAAGCCATGTGTAGTGTCCTGATGGATCAAAAAGGTGGCAAGGCTTTCATTAGATAAAAAAGTTGGTAGTTCAAGCCCAATCAATGATTTGGGATGGTGTGTTCCCTTTTTGATGATATGCTCCCACTTTCTTTCTCTCTCTCCCTTATCCTATATATCATGGTCTCATTACCATTTAAGGGGGTCTCATCTCTTAGAATTTATCATTCTTTTTTGGGATAAGGATACTAATTAAGACACTTACAAGAGTGTGTTCATTTGATATGGTTGAACCTTATCAAAATATTATAATAACCACCTTTTAAAGTAATATAATTAACTCTTTGCCTATCTCTTGTCATTAATCAGTGCTAAGTATGCTTGTGTATGGTGAGTTTATGAAGGATATTTTTCTTAGTTTATTATACTTATGCTTGCCTATTTGAAGGTGTTTTTATGTTAACTTATATGTATAGATTAGGGTTCTACTTAGAACCTCTTATACAAAACATTTATGAAACTAGTGAGATTATGAGTTTGATCAAGCCATAGTTGTATATTATTGATCTAGTATGTGTTCAAGATTATATGAGTGCCCATTTAACTTTGGTGCATCACCCTTTTAGCCTTATTAATATCCCTTATCCTCTTTCTAACCCTTTTCCCTATGAAGCTTTAGTTTAGCATTAGTTTAGGTGAGTATCAAGAGGAATCCGACCTTCTCTAGAGGTCCAACCCCACCATATGTGACCCACAGCCTAGGGTTCATCCCAATGTGTAGTTCAATTTGAGGGAACCTAAAGAACTCTCTCCAAGGGTAAAAATTAATCCTACAATAGGTCTAATGGAGGAGTTATGAGAAGGAAAATAAGTTATATATTGGTCTAAAAGACCAATGAGGATATGAAAGTATAAGAAGATGGTTTTACCTTATAATATTCAATGATGAATAAGGTTAGTTTGGATGATTATGTAGGTGTTTGAAACTTTTGACATGACTAACATGAATGAGGCTTTTCAAGACTTGATGGGATAGTGTATTAGTCAAAATATAATGAATGTAAGATGATTGTAGATTTGATTACTTTGAATCATTATCATGTATAGACAATCTTTTGGTGAATGTTAAGGTAACATTAAGATAATGTATTGCATGAGAATAGTGTATAAGGACTTTTGACCAAGGTATGCCATGGAGATTAAGATCTCATGAGACCTAACTGATAATTTGCTAGGTGGGAGTTATTCTAAGATGGTTTGAGCCATGATGGATTGTGGAACATAAACAGAAGACTATCATAGGAAGAATATTTTAGATATGACACATGGACAATGAATGTATCTATGTATAGACATATAAGATTGTTCATTAGAATAATGTTATTATTTGCAAAGAGACCTAGCATATATAGGTCTATATAAGAATAAATTGAATATGTTTTCAAGAATATTGATGTTTTTGATTATATAGGTCAATGATGTGTTGAGAAAAATTGAAAATAAAGCATGGTCTTAAAGGGAACCATTTTAGATCTATGTTTAATAAATTGTCTACTATAGTTGATGTGAGCCTAAGGTAAGGTAAGCTTTTGTTTGGGTTGGTCAAAAGGAGATAAATAATGTACACATAGTATGATATGAAAGTAAGATATTCTAACCTATTTAGAAGAATTCTAAGTCAAGTAACATCTAGTGTTATCATGTGTTCAAAATTTGACAAGGGTAAATATTGAGGATCTATAAGTAATCAAGAAAAGGTCTTTGAGATATAGGTCTACCTATCAAATCCTAGGGTTTGAGATGATAATGAAGTCAAGGAAATATCATATATTACTTTAAGATATCTCTAAGTAAGTAGTCATCAAGTTTATGTCTAAAGATTGGGTAGCAAGGTATGAAGAAATGGATGGATTCCAGTGAAGATCAAGAGAATGATGAGAATAAGGGAGTTTTTTGGATGATATGAGAAGATATATGGAAGAAATATACCTATTGAAGATTATACTTAGATAAATAAATCATATTTTTCCAATAGTAATAATACTAAGTAAATTTGTATGCAAACATAGTTGGTTGAAATGATTTGTTATACATGTCATGAGCTGATTTAATCCCTAATGCATTGAGGAGTATGTTTGAGGCATATGGATCTTTCATAAGGTAATAAAATGAGTTTTGTATCTTTTTTACATAGTTACTGTGTAGTTCTAAATGACATGATCTAGGTGGAGCATAGACAAAGGGGAAGTTTTCTTGTTTAGTAAAATAATCAGGTCCTAAGATCAATGGATTATGTATAAATGACTTTGTGAGAGTGTATATGAAATTTTAAATTAATTTAAAATGGGCATAAATACTTGATGGGGAGAACCAACTTAGAGAGCTGAAAGTATTCTGATATGTTAGAGTGTTTGTCATCAATGACAAAGGGGGAGATTATTGAGGTATGCCTATATTGGTTTATTTGTAGTATTAAAGTTGTCAATGACATCAAAGGTAGATAAATTTCATTAATGTCTTAGAGGTGATTATGTGAATTTGTATCATAAGTATTCATGATGGCTCAAGCATGGTATAATAGATTCTTGAGTTTTGTATGAGGTATTGGCACTATGTTATGGTATGAGAAGCTTCCAAGAAGATGTGTAGTAGTAGATGAGAATAGTATAAATGAGTATTGGCATGTGAATGAGTCTTAGTATGAATATAAAATAGTATTAAGATCTCCAAGAGGTATGTTACATAGTAGGTCTAGTTGATAGCCTACTTCCTAAACATTGAAAAGGCTTGTAGTGGTATCATGATGGTGATATAGATGTGTTTGAGATTAAAGGTGTTTAATGTTGTAATAGAGCATGTGATGGATGTTGGTATTTGTTTTCCCATGTATATAAGATAAATAATATTTTATAAGAGCTCTTAGATCAGGTATTAAGGATTAAATCTTACATAAGAGACATAGTATGATGGAACAGGCTTTGTAGCTTGTTATGAAAAGTAGTATGAGAATTATATGAAAAATGTTGGAAATGTTTGAATCTAGTATGAGTGAATTTTATATGTGGATGAGGTGTTGATATTAGAACAAAAAGTTTTAAATTATGATCAAATTCCAAGTATGACTAAGCCTAGTGTGTAAAGAGAATTAGTTAGGTCTAATGAGGAGTCAAGTTGAGTTCTCAAGATGCCAAGAGATCATGTGAGCATGGTTTAAGGTGTCATAGTTTTATTAAAGTAGTATTACCAAGATTTATGTCATGGGTTGAAGGATAAAGAAATAAATCAATTTTTTAGGTATCATGTGCATGCATAATGAAGAGATGAGAGCTTGAGAAGGATCTTTTGATGCTCATTGGAATGTATGATAGTTGCATGGGAATCTGAGCCTTTTGAGAGATATGTAAAAGTGTCCTAAGAAGGTTTAATAATAATTAGGAAGTTTTTTAAGGTATATATCTATATGAATAATCTTCAAGGAGGTAAACTAGTCTAAAACCCTCTCAAAACCCCTTAGTGACCTGATTGGAAATATCTTGTTGGAAATGGATCAAAATGGTTTTTTGAAGATGTTTTGTTGATTTTATGTGGTAGATGGATCCTATAGGCATATACAAGTGGTACTAGTGTACCATTAATATGATTAAAAGATACAAAAAAATAATTATTTTTGAATAATTTAATGTTATAGGTAGGGTTGACCACGTCAATACATGCAAGTAGATGGAGGTTGAAGGTAAAGAATTTTTATTTATGTACATGATGTTTTTTAATAAAGGATATATCCTTTATGTCAACTAAATTGAATCAATTTATTTTTGGTCTTTATTTAACACCTTTAATTCATGTTACCCTAGTTTATAAAGTGTGAAGATACTCACATGTAGGAAATAAAGTGCTCTCAAGATGACCTATTTGAGTGAGTTGAGATAGTGAAGGTGTATGTTTCAAGGAATGATCTATATGTTCTATATGTGCCATTTAAATTATATACCTATGTGATTATATATGTTATAATTATATTTAATGATCATATAAATTCATTATATGTTTAATAAAGAGATCTTACAAATGTTGGAAGTCATGTTCACCATGACTGGTTCTTATGGTAGAATGATTGTCCCAGGTTTTTCAAGTGAAGTGAAGAATCTGAGAACTTATGACAAGATAAAATGTATAAAATTAACTTGTTTATGTTTTTTTTAATCTAAATAACATATTAATTATTTATTTAATGTGGAGAGATAGGCTAAGTGGTTGAGATATGAAATCTAAAATGGCTTGTATGGTTGTGTTAAGATAGTGAAAGAGAGGCTTGACAAATTGGTATACAAGACCAATGGTTATCACCATATTTTTATATATATCATTTTTTAAAATTATCTATAAGACTCATATAAACTATTAATAATAATTATAATTAATTAAAGTGTCATTTCAAGTACTAAATATGAACTTCTACATGACTATGTTTTGGCTTAGAATGACCATTATGAGTAGTCATCTAAAAGAGATGAGTTTTAAGTGATTTAGATAGTTTTTTAGAATAAAATGAATTTAATGATGTTTAATAGGTATCAAAATTTAATTATAATACTTTAAAAGTTTTTTTTTGTCCCTAAGCAATTGTGAAAAGTCAAAAACTATTAACTCTATTTTGGTAGTTTTTGGCAAAATAGAGTGAGCATGTTGCTGAGGTGTTTTTATGTGATTAGAGCTTGAGTTAAGGTGTATAATGAATTTAGTGGTAAACATGAGATTATGGATAATATGCTAATTATTTTTATGATTTTTTTTTTTTAAAAATTTACTATTTGTTTTATATATGATAGATAGACTTTTCTTCTGTATGAAGGATTAATGGCGAGTAAGCCTAATATCATGGTTCAAATGGTGATTTGAGCTTACAAGTGGTATGGACCCAATGTAAGCTTATAATATTTATATTTAAGTTGTATTTTAAGTTTTTAAAGTTTTTTTGGAGTCTAAATTTTTTCCAAGATGACTCAATCATAATGTGTGCTTAAGACATACCTAATTATATTAGGTCTCCTTTACACCTAATGTGGTTTTGTCCCTCAAGGGGTATTACCAAATTATATGGTGAGTGTTTATTGTGTGAAAAATATTTTATGACCCATTATAATGGTAAAATAATTATGGTAAGGTTCTTAGGTGACCAACATGTGTGAGAATAAGTGTTTGATATAAAGGTAAGGCCTAATTGACCTATTTGAGCAAGTTAGAAAAGATTAGATATAAGAAAATAAAATTCATCATGGAAGGAGAATTATTAGGTAATTAGGGACCATAAAAAGAGTAAATAAATAATTATTAACATATAAAATATCTTTTATAAGTGGATGATAAGGTTAGTGGACCTAATGAGCCTAGAAGAGGCATGCTGAGTGAGTGAGCCTAGAAGGCTATTTGAGAGGTGTATAAGGTTGAAGTGAGATGAATTATGTGAGAAACCATCAATATATTCATCATAGGAATATTTTATATTTATGAAAAAGAGTGTAACTGATATATATATATATATATACATATATATATATATATATAAAGAGAGAGAACTGAAGAAGAGATCACAATATGTTATTTTAGCACCAAGTTGTTGTGAAGGTGATCAAGCTTACCTTGGATGGGTTGGTGTTTGGTTAAGAAGGAGTTGGAGATACCTTGTAGGTTAAAAATTTAAAAATTGTACTTGAAGTGTCTGGTTTGGTTCCAATTTACTTAGATGGTTGTATCCTCCTTGTAAGTTGGAGCTTGCTAAAGGACTAATTAGGTTGGTGCCTAACTAGTGATGGGTTGGTGTTCCTTTCGGGGTTGGTGCCTTACTAAATTTTGTTTAATCGCTTATAAGATAGTAGTAAAATTCATGTGATAGTTTATTTTATTCCTCATGTGGGTTTTCCACATATATTTGGTGTTCATATGTTGATATCTAACTTATTTTCTATGTGATTTCTTCTCTATGCATTACTTATTTACTAGATTGGTTTGAAAGGTTAATGAATAAAGTATGGATTTGAGTCAAATGTTTACACACTAATTAAACCCCCCCCCCAACACTTAGTGGTTGTGCTTCCAAAATTTGGTATCATTTAGGGCCTTTAGAGGTGGATTGATATCTTAAAGGTGATCCTAGAAGCATAAGTTGGCTAATCATGTGAAGGTCATAGTTAAGGTTTGTGTGGAAGTATAAATGATGGTTCTAGTAAGATTGAAGAAGGACTATGTTGAATCCAAGTCCAAGATCAAACCTAAGTTGATAGTCAAAAGGACCTGTGAAGACATATGGAGAGAAATGAACATGTCAAGGCATCAAGGTGTCTTGTAGAACTTTGTTTTAGGCCTTGTAAGAAGGTATGCATATGTATCTTGTTAAAGAAAGTAACAAGAGGCTCATAAAATTTGTTTATTGTTCTATAAGACCAATGTTATTATTAGTAAAGGTATTTTTTATAACTTTCAAGGACTGGAGATAATCTAAAAGGTATGTTTAACCTTGTGTTTCCATGAAGATGCTTTGAGTTATCATAAATATAAAGGAGCTTAGTTGAGTCTATGAAGTTGTCATAGATGAGCAAAGTATTGTTATAAACCTAAGTATGTTGATAAGACATATGTGAAGTCTATTTGAGTAGTTTGTGTAGAAGTTTGCATGATGGTTCTAGTAATATTAAATAAGAAGGATCCTGTTGAATCCAAGTCTAAGATAAAACCTAAGTTGATAGTCAATAGGACATTTGAAGACATATGGAGAGAAATGTACAGGTCAAGGCATCAAGGTGTCTTTCAGAACTTTGATTTAGTCCTTGTAAGAAGGTATATACAAGTATTTTATTGAAGCAAGTAAGAAGAGACTCATAAAAGTTATTTATTGGTATATAATACTAATGTCATTATCGGTAAAGGTATTGTTTATAAGATTCAAAGAATGGAGATGATCCAAAATGTATGCCTAACCTTGTGTTTCCATGAAGATACTTTGAGTTGATCATTAATGTATATGAGCTTAGTCCTTGAAGTTGTCATAGATGAGCAAAGGATTGTTAGAAACTTGAGTATGTTGATAAGACCTATGTGATGTTTTTTTGAGCCTTCGTGATATATAAAGGTATGAGAATGTATCCTTATCTTTACACATATGTTTTCAAAGCATATATACTTCAAGGTGACAAGATCCAATGGATGTTTTATGAGAAGGCATATAAGTTATAGATTGGTTTGTAAGACCAATGAGGATATGAAGGTTGAAGAAGATGAGTGTACCTTATTGGTATAGTCAATGATGGATAAGGTCAGTTTGGATGATGATTTAGGTGTTTGAAACATTTGACATGATTGACATGAATGAGGTTTTTCAAGACTTAATGGGATAATGGAATAATGAAAAGACAATGAATGTAAGATTATTACATATTTGATTACTTTGAATCATTACCATGTGGAGACAAGTTTTTGGTGAATGTTAATGGAACATTAGGATCATGTATTGCATTAAAATAGTGTATAAGGAATTTTGACCAAGATATTCTATATAGATTGATATCTCACGAGACCCAATTAATAGTTTTCTAGGTGGGAGTTATTTTAAGATGGTTTGAACCATGATGGATTATGGAACAAAAGGGAATAGATTGTTACATGAAGAATATTTTTGATATGACACATGGATAATGCATGTATATGTGTATAGATGTCCAAGATTGTTCTGAAGAACAATGCTATTATTTTTAGAGGGATCTAGTGTATATAGGTCCTTATAAAACCAAATTGAAGATGGTTTCAAGAAGATTGATGTTCTTTTGTATGTAATCCAATGATGTGTTGAAAAAAGTTGAAAAGAAAGAATGGTATTAAGTGGAGCCTTTGTAGCTCTATGTTTAAAAATTTGTCTACTATAATAGATGTGAGCCTAATGTAAGGTAAGCTAATGTTTGGGTTGGTCAAAAAGAGACCAGTAATATGCACATAGTATGAGATCAAAGTGGGAGATTCTAACCTATTTGGAAGAAGTCTGAGTCAAGTAACATTTGGTATTGCATGTGTTCAACATAAGATAAAGGAAAATATTGAGGATCTATACGTAATCAAGAAAATATCTTTGAGATATAAGTTTTCCTATCAAATCCTAGGGTTTGTGATGATAATGAAGTTAAGGAAAGTTCATATATTTCTTCAAGAGATATCTAAGTAGGTAGTCATCAGATTTAGGTCTAAGGATTAGGTAGTAAGGTACAGTGAAATGGATGGATTCATGTGAAGATCAAGAGCATGATGAGAATAATGGGGTTGTTTGATGTTATGAGGATATATATGGAATAAATATACCTATTGAAGAGTCTGTTTAGATAAATAAATCATAGTGTTCCTATAGGAACAATGCCAAACAAAGCTATATGTAGACCTAGTTGGTTGAAATGATTAGTTGTAGGTGTCATGAGCTGAGTTAAGACGTAATCCTCAAGGAGTCTATTTGATGTATATGGATCTTTCATAAGGTAAGAAAATGAGTTTTATATCTATTATAAATAGTTAGTGTGTAGTTTTAAATTACATGATCTAGGTGAAAAATGGACAACGGGGGAGTTTTATTATTAAATAAAATAATTAGATCCCATGATAAATGGATTATGTATAGATGACTTTATGAGAGTGTATATGACCTTTTTCATTAATTTCAAATGGGGAGAAAGACTTGATGGGGGGAACCAACTTGGAGAGATGAAAGTAGTCTTCTATGTTCGAGTGTTTGTCATCAATGACAAAGGGGTAAATTATTGAGGTATGTCTATATTGGTGTGCTTGTAGAATTAAGTTTTTCATTGATATAAAATGTTTATTTATTATAGGTTATCATGTGAATTTTAATTTTAAGTATTCATGATGGCTCAAGCATGGTATAGTAGATTCTTGAGTTCTACATGAGGTATTGGCTCTATGTTGTGGTATGAGAAGCTTGAAAGAAGATGTGTAGTAGTAATTGAGAATGTTATAAAATATTAATGGCATGTTAATGAGGCTTATTATGCATATACATTATTATTAATTTCTTGAAGAGGTATGGTACCTAGTAGGTCTAGTTGTGACCGAATTTCTAAACATTGAAAAGTCTTGTAGTGACATGATGATGGTGATAGAGATGTGTTTGATATTGAAGGTGTTAAATGTAGTAATTGATAATTTGAGAGGATTTTGGAATCTATTTTCCCATGTATATAAGGTAAATAGTCTTTTATAATATCTCCTAGGTTAGGTATTGAGGCATAATTCATACATGAGAGACCTAGTGTAATGGAACAGGCTTGGTAGCTTCTTATGAAGTGTAGTGTGAGACTTTTCTGAGCAAGATTGGAAATGTATGAATATGAAATGAGTGAATTTTATATTTGGTTAGGTTTTTAGATTAAAACAAGAAGTTTATAAGTATGATGAAAGTCCAAGTATGACTAAGCCTAGTGTGTAAATAAACCTAATGAGGTCTAATAAGGAGTCAAGTTGAGTTACCAAGATTCCAAGAGCTCATTTAATAATGATTTTAGGTGTGATAGGTTTAATAAATAATGTTTAACAATTTTTAGGTCATTTATTGTAGGAGAAATCAATAAAACATTTTTTTAAGGTCTCCTATGCATGCAAAATGAAGATATGAGAGTCTAAATAGGGTCTTTTGATGTTAATTGGTATGTGTGACAGTTGTTTGGAAGATTATATTTTTAGAGAGGTTTAAAGAGGTACTAAAAAGGGTTTTAAGGAACTCAGAAGTGGTTCAAGGGATAAATTTTTATGAATAATCGTTAAGGAGGTAAATTGGTCTAAAACCCTCTCAAAATGCTCTTAATGACCCAATTAGATAAATCTTGTTGGAAATGGAAAAAAATGGTTTTTTGAATATATTTTTATGATTGTATGTTATATATGACTCCATTACTCATCTCAAAGTGGTAGTGGTGTGTCAGGACTGTGAGTAAACACTATAGAAAATTTCTTATTAGTCAAGAATTTGATGCTACAGGTAGGGTTGACTAAGTTAATGCATGCAAGTAGATGGAGGTTGAAGGTCAAAAACTTTTATTGATGTATATGATGGTTTTTATATAGTATATTTCATATATTTCAACTAATTTTCTCACCTAATTTAACCTATCACTAAACTAGTAAAGAGTGAAAATAGTGAGAAAAACTAATCAATGTCAGAAAGAGATTAGGGATTGGTTTTAGATGATTAGTGATAAATCCAATTATTTGGGGTTTTTTTAATACCTATACCTCATATTATCCTAGTTTATAAAGTGTTAATACACTCACATAGAGTCAATAAATTTCTATCAAGATGACCTATTTGAGTGAGTTATGATAGTGAAGGTCTATGTTTCAAGGAATGATCTATATGTTCTAGATGTAACATTAGACCTTTATACCTATGTGATTTTTTATATTATAAGGATATTTAAGGATAATATAAATATATTATATGTTTAATAAATTGATCCTTTTGATGTTGGAAGTCATATTCACCATGAATAGTTCTTAAGGTAGAATGATTGTCTCGAGTATGCCAAGTGAAGTAAAGATTGTGAGACCTTATGAAAAGATCTATTGTATCAAATGAATGTATTTATGCTTTTTTGTTATATATATAACATATTAGTTCATTATGGAATGTGGAGAGATAGGTTAAGTGGTTGATATATGAAATCAAAAATGGCTCGTATGGATGTGTTAAGAAAGTGAGAGAGAGGTTTTACAAATTGGTCTACAAGACCAATGGTTGTCACTAGATTTTGATATATATCCATTTATAAATGATATATAATTCTAAGAGAAACTATTAATAATAATTATAATTCATGAAGTTTCCTTTTAGGTACTAAACATGAACTTCTACATGACTATGTTTTGGAGCAAAATGATCATTCTGAGTAGTCATCTAGAAGATATGAGTTTAAAGTGATTTATACAGTGTTGAAGAAAAAAATTAATTTTATGAAATTTATGAGGTCTAAAAATTCAATGATAATTATTTTATATTTTTGGTTTTTCCCTATTCAAATGTGAAAATTCATAAGCTATTGATTTTGTTTTGGTAAAATAAAGTGTGCATGTTGCAGAGGTGTTTTTGTGTGCTTAGAGCTTGAGTGAAAGTGTAGAATGAATTTTATGGTTACCATGAGTTCATGGAGACTACTTTAATTTATTTTTTGAGTATTTTTTTGAAAAATATACTATTTTATTTATATATGAGAGACAAATGTTTCCTGTGTATGAAGGACTAATAACGAGTAAGCCTAATAACATAGTTCAAATGGTGATTTGAACTTACAGGTGGTATGGATCCAAAGTGAGCATATTAGAGGTATATTAAAGAGTATTTTATTTTTTTAAATCATTTTTAGAGGCTAAAGGTGTTCCAAGATGAACCAGGTGTAATTTGTGCTTAAGATAGAGCTAATTATATTAGATCTCCTTTAGGCCTAATGTGGTTTTGGCCCTCAAGGGATATGACTGAATTATATGGTGACTTTTTATTATGTGAAACGTTTTTTTATGACCCATTATAATTTTAAACCAAGTATGGTAAGGTTATTTAGTGACCAATATGGGTGAGAGCAAGTGTTTGATATAAAGGCAAGGCCTAATTCACCTATTTGAGTGAGTTAAAGAAGAGTGGATATAAGCAAAGAAAATGGATCATTGAAGAAGTAGTATTAGGTCATTAAGGACTATTAGAAGAGGAAATAAATCATGATTAACATCTAACATATCTTCTCTAGGTGGACGATAATGTCAATGGACCTAATGAGCCTTAAAAGGCATGTTAAGCGAGTGAGCCTAGAAGTATATTTGAGAAGGGTAAAAGGATAAAGTGAGAGACCATCAGTAGCTTCATAAAATGAGTGTTAGAAGTGTGTGATAGATATTTTAACTCACATAAAGAATATAGGTAATGAATAAGATATCACAATATATTATTTGAGAAATAAGTTATTGTGAAGGGTGATCAAGCTTATCTTGGTTGGGTTGGTGCTTGGTCGAGAGGGAGTTGGAGTTTCCTTGTAGGTTAGAGATTTAATAAGTGTCCTTGAAGTGGATATATTTGGTTCCATGTCACCTATAGGGTTGGATACTCCTTGAAAGTTGGATTTTGCTAAATGACTAGTTGGGTTGGTGCCTAGTTATTACCTCACTAAATGTTGTTTCATTTCTTATAGTATAGTATTCCAAGTGGTGTGATAGTGGTTTTTATTCCCCATGAAATTTTCCCACATATATTTGGTGTTCGTATGTTGATATCTTTCTTCTTGTCTATATGATTACTTCTTTATGCATTTTTTGTATACTAGATTGGTTTGAAACCTTAATTAATGAAGTATGGATTTGACTAAAATGTTTGCCCATTAATTCACACACCCCCCCCACTTAATGGTTGTTCTTCCTACACTTATTAATTTTTATTATCTCTTATTTTTTTCTATGAAATCTTTCCTTGATTATGAGTGAAAATGTGTTGAATATTTGGTGTTTCTAATATCATGGTATAAAGCTTGATTATTTTTCATGTTTTTTATCAAGCTGAGTAAATCACCACCTTGATAAATCTTTTAATATTATTGTGTTTTTTTTTTATATTCATACATAGATGTGTTATGTTAACAATTTTTGTGGCTATTCATCTTATGAATTAATGTTATAGGTATCATGTGTTGGGTAATTTATGATTTGAATTAGTTATTATTTATTTGCTTATGCATAAGGTTGTTAGTTTTAAATTTTTAGTAATTTGGTAGTTATGTCCCATACAAACAAAATTTTGAGTTACCATTCACCCTATATGTATTCGATGTACCTTTTTTTTTTTAAAACAATGGTTTTATAGGAATATATATTTATTTATTGACTTTAACACATATTTGCTTCATATTATTCCTATTTTAAACATCAATGGTATCCAATATTAGTAGTTTAAAAATAAGGATTGAATAAATTTTAAGTGCTTGGTTTTAGTCATGGAAGATTAAAAATGTGTAAGTATACAAATGAAAAACAATTCTAATTACATGTAACCTAAACCATTATTTACACAAGATAAATGTGTGACCATATATAGAATATTTAATTTTTTTTGGTGAGATAAAATTCATTTACAATAATTGTGATTCAAATTAGTTTTATATGTATTGAAATTTGTATTTGTTGTGGTGAGCATGGATGCAATTGAATGGTGATTTTTATTTCTCTTATATTTTTATAGAAACAAGATATTAGATTTATCTACATATCCTAATAAAAATAAAATAGTTTTTTAACTCCATTATCCGGAAGAGAATCCTATACCTCATCTGCAGTCAAAAAATAAAGTAGAAGAGAAGTGACTTGTATAGTGAACTTGGAAGCTCAAGACTCATCTAAGTTCTACCATGGATCTTTTTGTATGATCAATGTGTGATGCTATGGACTCAAGTGTGATTTATGAAAATTAATTTTTGCTTTGATAAAATACTTTTTATGCTATAGTGATGTCTTGAAGGAATGTTAATACAATGGTGACGTGTTGAAAGAATGCTAATATATCTTTTCTGAAAGAATTTTTTCAAAATGTTTCAAATCTTGTAAAACCTAAATTGATCATGGGATCCAACCAAAGGAAAAAAAAATATTAATTCTATTATTTTCACATGTAAATTTAATATGAAAGTGAAACATTTTTACATGTTTATAATTTTTTTAAATTTTAAAATCCAACAAGTGTTGGTTATATTGAAAATTCTCCATTTGAATTTCAATATTTATTGTATTTGAGTTTGTATTATAAATTTTACAAATACATAAAATAGAGGGAGGTCAAGGGTTGAAAACCCATTAAACCTATGTTTTTGGTCAACATTTTTTAAAATGAAGATAAATTCTAAATATATAAGGGTGTAAGGTGTAATTAATTGTTGATAAGTCCTAGAATCTTAATATTGTAAATGAAAGATTTTTAATGGGTTAAGGCCAAACTCAGATAGCTTTTCCTCTTTTTCAACTCTATTATTTTTTTGGTAGCACCATGGTTAAAATTATAAGATTAATCTATGAAAATGGATGCTTAACACGTAAAAAATACAAGGAATAGAGCTTAAACATGGAAAACATGCTCATTTTTAATGACTTTTAGGAAATAATAGAAAAATAAACCACACCACCCACTGAAGTAGCCAAATAGATTGAATACTAAAAATGTTATAAATGTGCACTCATACTACTAAAATAATTTATCACTATACATGTGATTATTCATATCGATAATTTTAAATTTAAGACATGGAAATCATGGAAATATAGGTATGATGAATAGTTTGAAAATACTAAAAATGATCTTATGAAAATTTAATATAATAAACTACTAGAAGATGAGGATGTCTTAGAATATATTTCATGAATGAAGACATTAATAAAATAATATTACACAATAGGTATAAAAATTAAAGATGGAATGCTTATTTCCATCAAACTTTATGGCCTCAGTTCTTTTTACACCAGCATTATCAAAATGTTGCATATTAGTGATAATCTCAATGGTGAAACATTTGACTCTATTTTTGAGTTTACAACTAAGCACGAGAGATATTTTTCAAATAATAAAAGTATGTCTACTGAAGAGGCTCATTATACATAGGTAATTTCAAATCACATAGATCATCACCATGTATAGAGGCTATTTCATAAGCATTATTTAAAACATTATTTGAGACATTATTGAAGACACTCTCTAAATAATTATAGAGAGTCTCCACATCATTCTCATTGGCACTCTTTATGATATTTAAAATTCAAACATCATCATAGGAAACATTCCCACTCTAGTGGTTCTTCTAGTGACTCAGCTTTTTATGGATCTCATCAACATAGGAAACAACCTAGGTTTTCCATAAGTGGTGGTATTGGACATCTTGTAGATGTATGTCCTTATCAATGACGCCATTATCCACATAAAAATAAAGTTGAATCAAATTATGTGGATCATTATAGGCATAAATATTCTAGTTACTCCAATTCAAGAAATATTGACACTTCTTTTGATCAAGAGGCATCCTATATGGCTGAGGTCGATGGTCCGAATAAACTTGACAACTTGTTTTGAGTGATAAATTATTCACTCATCTTGTGCAAGATACTAGGATAAAGAATGAGATCTATTGTATTATTTTTGTATTATGTTCTTGATTTCTTATAGTATTGGATTTCTATACTTGATGTTCATGACATAGAGTAGACAATATTTTTTTATTTTATTTCTCTCAATACATAACTTCTTACCTCTCACCTGATTACGAGAGAAGATATAGCATTGGTTAGTATTTTATTAGTTATCAATGATATTACAAGTTGATAGGGGTTTCTATCACCAACAATGTTGATCAAAGATTATCAATGATTGTTAGGAATCTGTGATATGTGCCATACACAGTATAGGTTAGTCATTGGGATGGCTTGTTATGTGGAACCTTATATGGATTGATGTATTTAGATATGAATTGATCATGTTCTACTATAGTACCATATGACGATCATAGGGAATGAGTAGGCATTTATCATGTTCATCATATTTTTATGACACAACATGTAGTATGGGATTCTTTATGGAGTGACATCACTTTTGATTAGTATTAGGAGGTGCAGTATACCAATTGTAATTACTTTAGATTTTTTTGATGAATTGAGATTCATTGATATAGTTCTTTTATTTTCCATATCATTTTGGATTAAGGGGAAGTTTCTTATGTCATTTATGATATAGATTAGTTTTTTATATGTTTATGAATTAGTTTGTTAGTTTTTAGTTTTTGGTAGTTTAGTAGTTATGTCCTATACAAATGTATTTTTTAAATAAAATTAAACCTATACATATTGGACATACCTCATTTTTTGAAAAATAATGATTTTACATGAATATATATTTCTTGATCAACTTTCACACATATCTATTTCATATTATTCATATTTGAAAGGTCATCACCATGCCTACTAGAAATGCTTCTTCTAAGTACCTACCCTATCTATCCTAGGTTGAGCCCAATCAAAATTACCTAGATAAAGGAAAGTTCCGTTAAGATCCATAGATAGTCCATGAAAACCACAGTAACTCTATTAAGTATAATAATCTAATTTTTTATCTTACCCTTCTTTTTTCTATGTTCCCTTTTTTCCACTCTTAGAATTAGGAATAAATATTAATTTCCTATTGTAGTATCCATTTACACACTTCTACAGGTTTCTTCAATCTCTCTCCAATTGAGCTAGAATAAGGGAAAAACCCTAGGTCATGGGTCACCTATGCTGGGGTTGAACCTCTAGAGAAGGTTGGATTCCTTTAGATGGGTAACCTATACTAATGTTTGCATTGAGAAAAGGGTTAGATATGGGAAAAGGGTCCTAACAAATTTAACTAGGTGATGCACAATATTTAAATGAGAACACACATAAGCATGAAGTAAAAATTGAGGAAGCATAAGACAATGCAAGCTCACACAATCTCAAAAAACTTATCTAATTGCATAAGTGTTTCATAAACTATGTTTAGGAAGTAATGAATGAAGGCAAAGAGGAGTTATAAGACTCATCGAGAGATTACATCAATGACAAAAAAACACTAACTTAGACCTATAAATAACATGAAGACACCTTAGAAATGAGAAAGAAATAAGGAAAATGGGTATGGAAGATTCTCCTTCACAATGCCATCATGCACAAACTTTGATACACATAATTAAAATGGTAGAGATAGGTAAATAAAGTCTTTATTTATTCAAGAGGTATTTCATACAAATTTTGACAAGGTCTAGAATTATGAAATGAGAGTCTATGCTCTTACAAAATTGAGAGAGAATTCATATCAAAAGTGAGAGATAGTTTCTTATAAAAATTCAGAGAGAGAGATATAATATGCCATAAAATGAAAGATATATGGAAAGGGTAAGTAGATAGTGAGCATGCCATCCTAGATCATTAAATGATCCACCACATTTTATGAATGCTCCACCATATTTTGATCAAATTAGAGATAATACATCATAGACAAGATAGAATTCATTTATCCCCATAGGCTTTGAATAATTTCATTGATTGAGAAACACACTATAGGACAATATTTTGCCAAAGGTGGCAATTCATGATTTTTTTATGAAGAAAAAAACTTAGACTCCTTAAAAATATATTAAATGATCTAATTTCTTTCTTTAACCACCAAATTTCCATCCTAGGACTCTACACCATCTTTCACTTGAATTTATTATGAGGATAAAATCTTCATGTCCTTGGGGCTAAGAAAGCCATGACTATATATATTTTGAGAAGCTACAACTACCTATTTTTCAAGGATGTGTCCATGTAAAATATGAGACACTTGTTTATAGCCATTCATAACTATCCCTACTTGAATATCTTAGCTTAGGTCTTACTATAGTTTGAAAAGCAATCTCATTCATTAGTTATCATATATATATATATAATATCGATTAAGATATGTAGATTATAAATCATAAGTTTTGAACTATATTAGGTCTAAACAAACCTATTCTACTTTTAAAACTTATAGAACCTAGGGACTTATTATATGTGACATTGAAAATATAAGAAAAATGAGTCTATATGCTCTCAATCCTCCAACAAAGGTATCAAATGATATTCAAAGACATCCTTTGAAGTATTTTCCCTAGTTCAACCTTAGGTCACATTTTCTCTCCTTTGAAGTCCATTACCTTTCATCTTTTAATATTGATCATCGATTAGCTTGCTTGTAGACCATTGGATCTACTTTCTAAACTTACATGCATACCATTGATTATATTATATATGAAGGGATTCAATCCATATATATTTTGATAGTTTAACACTATTGAGACACTTATCACCTATATGTTTATCTTTAAGATTCACTAACCTTTTAACCCATCGTTCATTGTTAGATCTACTTTATATGATGGATTGCACACCATTAATGTACTTAGACCCACTGTCTTTGTCATGTTCCTCATATCATTGGATATTTGCATGGTCACTTGAGATCTTGCCACTTTTCATATACATATTTATGTTTACCTTTTTACTTGATGCTCACTATTGATCTTTGATGCATGATCAAATGTGATTTATTAGAAATTTGGGACCTACTAACACTATCAGATTACCAATCATTATTGGATATTGACTTGAGCTCCAATGATATTGAAAATTATAAAATCCATTTTCAACTTTGGAACATTTGAATTAAAATAACTGTTTCATGAAGCTTAAACTTGATGTCCCCATGCGCGTTTCACTTTATAAGTCTAACTTTGAAGCTTTGTATCTTGAGATAGATAACTCATCAAGACATGAAATTTGTAGAGGATGTTTATGAGACCAAAAATCATGTCTATGCATCCCTTTGGATCTGTTTGACCTCCCAATTAAAATTATTAAATGCATAATCAATCTAACCTATTCATTTCTACATGACATGCTTATGATGGTCTAGTTCTTCTCAACTCATGGAAGGAGATATTTTATCTTTAAAAGGATCCAATGAAATTATAACACTATTTTCAACTTGGTTCATGCCCTTGAATTCTTGAAAAACCATGAAAACATATCGGTCTTGTTCACTTTGCAATCTTAGACCTATTTCCAAGCCTTTGGTTTATTCATTCCATCAAGAACTTTATTCAACTCATCCATTTAAGCAAAATATTTATATTTAGACCAAAATTAGACAACATTTATAGTGACATCCTAGGGTTAGATGCATGCTTTAAAAGAGACTAATGGCATTAAACTGATCCATTAGGAATATGGATTCATATTCTTTTCTCTCAACTAATCATGAAAATGATACAGGGTTGCCCCTTTTCTATAAAACCTCTTCTTGAAACAACAAGGACTGAAAAAGAAACAAAATAATAAATATTCCCAAGGAACTTATTGAAAGGGAAACACACAACTAAAAAGAAATGTGCACAATGTACTTAGAGGAAAGCATAGAAAAATACTCTAATATGTTATAATATCATACAAAAGCTAAAAAATCTTCTAACAACAAGTCTTAAAATGAATACCATTGACTAAGATGGGTAATACCTCTCCATCCACTTGGGAAAGATAAAAAGCATTACGTTATTTACATCCATGGATCAAATGAGGACTACTCCACAAATTGTCAAATTTGGTATGGTTGCCTAGCTTGGCCTTATTTGAGTCCCATTTAAGGACTAGGTCCCATTCCTTCAAGTCCGTTGATATGGCTCTCTTTTCAAAGTTTTTTTTGACTTGATCTTCATGTGACTCTAATGTCTTAATTACAAGGTCCCTAGTTTCTTCAAGATCCATCATATTTATCATCCTCATGTTTATTGACTCATTCTCCATCAACTCAAGCTGATAGGCTAACTCCAAGTTAGGGAGTTCAAGAGATAATGGGCAACTTGGCTTCCCTTCCATGTATAAGGACATATGGAGAATTATCAATGGTATAATTTAGAGTCACTATATTATCCCATAAGATTTTCCTTATATTTGTATGCCATACTCTTTGATTATATTTCATGGTCCTCTTGATAATCCTTATCAAGTTCTTATTTGTGGACTCTACCAGTCCATTTCCTTTGGGGTAGTAATTGAGGGATGTGTTGAGGTAGATACCTATATTAAGTGACATTAACTTATCTTCATACCAACAAATGCTAATGAATTATATGAAATTATATTATCTAAGACACCAAACTTGATTACCATGTTGTCATAAAAATCCATTATTAATGTTTCATTGATTCTTTAAAAGTAATTACTTCCACCCATCTAGTGAAGTAGTCAATTGCAGTGATCACTAGTTTATTCCCTACACTTGAAGGTAGATTTATTATGCCTATAAATTCTAACCCCTATTACATGAAGGGTTACTCCACTTAAATTGGGTTAAGTGGAAGAGCTACTAATATTTTCTTTCCTATAAATAGAGCACACTTTTGGCATTTTATGACCCATGCATAGGCATATTTGAAAAGTTTAGGCCAATAATATCCAACTCTCATTACATTTTTTGTTTTTATCCTTAGATCAAAATGGCCTCCTATAGGTCCATCTGAAACTACTCCAAGAGATTTTTAACTTGATTGTCATCAATGTACCTAAGAAGTACCCCATTGATGTCTTTTCTAAATAAAACCTCATTAAATAATGCATAAGGTATGGATTGAATCCTAAAATAAATTATTTTTTATCTATCCAAACCTTGGGGGCATTCTCCTGTAATCAAGAAATGTGTCATATCCTAGAGATAACTATTGTGAGGTGGAGATGCATCTATCTCTGAGTTATTCTGTATCATAAAAACAACTTCTTTATCTTCTTAGAGATCATCTACCATATTCTCATTTAAGCCTTTATATCTTAACACCTTGGTGAATTTTATGTCCAAATCATACTCCATGACTTTTGTAGTCCAACTAGATCTTTCTCATTCAAATCCTTATTGAGGAGAAAGTCCCTTACTCTAGGATAAGACACCATAAGGTGAATCTTGTTATTGTAAAGCATTGGCCTAATTTTTTTGAGGCTTCTCAAAGTTGAAATAACATTATTTTATATGAAATTATACCTTAAATCATATCCCTCTATACCTTGACTTAAAAATGAAATTGGTTACTCAAGTCCTTCACCATTCTTTTACATCAACATAGCTGATATGTTGTCAATGTTGGCAAAGGTTTACAATATGAAATGTTTTGAGAAGTCAAGATTCATGAGGGAGGGTGTTTGGGTAATTTATTATTTAATGGCTTCAAATTATACCTTACCTTCATTTGACCAAGAAAACACTTGGCTCTTATTTATCATGGTAGTGATGGGTTTAACTAGGTTTACAAAACTAGATATAAACTTTCTCATAAAGTCTATTTTCCAATTGAATCTCTAGATTACTTTCTTTTTATTTGGTAGATATAGTTATAAAATAACACTTATTATATTAGGGTCAATGGATATTCCTTCCTTTGAAACAATGTGACCTAAAAATTTGCCTTCATGAGCCAAAAACACACATTTCTTGGGGTTTAAGAGATCCCATACTCTATGCATCTATCAAAGATCAACCTTAGATGATATAAGTATTCACTATCTATCTTTACCATTAATATTTGATTTAGTAACCCTTGAAAATATATAGCCATGGATATTTAGAAAATTTTCCCTACATTTGACAACCTAAAAGGTATCTTTTTTTAAGAATATGTGCCCTAGTTTGTGGTGAAGGTAGTCTTATGTTGATCTTCCTCTCTTACCATAACTTTGTTATATATTTAATATCCATCCTAAAGGGAGAATAATTATGAACTAACAACTACCTGAATGAGTTTCTTCATGGATGGTAGGGGTAGTGATCCCTCAAAGAAACCCTATTCATATCCCTAAAGTCAACACACAATCTAATTTCCTCTCTTCTTCCTCATAGGAACACAATTGGCTACCCATGAGGAGTGATTGATGGTAAAGATGATCTAAAATTTAATTAATTTGGTCATTTAGTTCCTCATAATCTCTTCAATTTTGGGGTTTTAGGACTTTCCTTCTGCTTGATAGGCTTGGAATTAGTATCAAATTCTATAGTATGTTGGGCTAACTTAGGATCAAAACCCTTTAGGTCACTATATTCCCAATAAAATATGTCTACATATTATCTACAAAGCTTTATAAAAGCATAGTTTTGAGCTTTAATGCTTACCTTCACAAGCTTGAGGAGCTTGTCTTTGAAGATAAGGAATATTTCATAGTTATCTTAACTTGTTGACATCATTCTCTTGTATTTTCTCATATGATCACCCTCATAGAAAATATTGTCAAGGGTGACTATCCCTTTGGGAAGATTTTTGGATCTCAACTATACAATTTGATCCTCATACTAATGTTAAAATTTTTCCTCATTTATGGAGGATAAATCTATTCCTAATACAAGAAATAAGCAATTTATTTATCATTTTCAAAGACCTATCAATGACCTTCATTTTTTAGTACTAATGGTCTTACCACCACTTTGACACATGGATACACCTTGGTCCTTTTTAACTCATTTAGGATATCAAATTGATCTCCCACAGCTACCCACCAATCAGCATGTCCATTTTGGTTCATTAGCACTTCTTGGATATTAAAATCCCCAAAATCCTTAATTAGGTCCCACATTATATGTTTGTAATACTTCATCAAAGGGTTCTTAGTGATATTCTAGCCTTGAACCTAGTGCATAATCAATTCACTATCTCCATAAAATTGTAATTGTTTGATCTCTCTCTTACTACTCCATTGAAGGCCATGAATAAGACCCTCATATTCTAATGAATTACAAGAGCAACTGAACTAAAACATGTAAGAAGAGAAATACTTGTCATTATAAGGGGATACTATAATTTCACCTACACCCACTATATGTTTACTCCTTAAGCCATCAAAGAATAATTTCTATAAGCCATTAGGATCTTCTTAAGGTCCAACAAAGGATGGCATAGACTGATTCTCTTCATGTAAGTAGTAGACACCCATGTCCCTCTCTTCAACTCTTTCCAAGTGATTAACCAAATTATTATCATTCCATAGTTCATCCAAGAACATGTATGGTATCTCTTCAAGGTGAGAATTTAGTTCTTGACCAACCATAAATTTATCCTCATCAAGAATAGTGTAATTTGGGAATATGTTGTTTGTCCCATAAGGATCTATATAGAATTGTGCATTAGGTTTAGCTTTGATTGATACCTTGGTTTCATATCTTGTTTAGAATGCCATGTATACCCAATATACTATAAGACAACATCCAATATTTGTAGTGAATTCCTAAGATAGGAATAAGGCAAAATAAGGAGGTACATATAGGATAAACACATATTAAACTAATGAAACACTAAGACAAGCATGCAGGATCAAGTTGCGATCTCTGATGATACCATATGGCTTGGTGGAAGAACTATCAAGCTACAACACTAATTTAGATTGGGGTTCATACTTCTGACCAAGTTGGTATGGTATAGAATATTACATTATTTAGGTGTTATCCCCACTATCTACCAAGCAATTGTGATCCAAAGAGTCACCAATGTTTACTTAAATATAGAAAAGAGGAGGTTTGACCACCTTACCTGGTTTCCCTTCACTAAGTCTTTTGGTTACATTGGTGAGAACCACATTTTCTTTGCTTGGTGGCTTCTCAAAAATATTGATCTTTGACAATCCTTCTTGAAGGATTTCCATATGTCCAAGAATGGAGAACATATCCCACATTATCCCACACACTAGACCTTTTCATTTGTTTCATAATGTTGATAGGGGATCCAAAAACCTTTTTTTGTACTTTTGAAGCCACAATTGTACCTTGAGTTTGTGAGTTTTGAGGCATGAGGAAATTCCCTTCATTTTTATTCCTTAGAGCTATTAGAACATTTAGAACAATAATAGGTCCATTTGGATTTAATATTGAAGGAGTAATGGTAGGAGGCTCCTTAACATCTTCTTGGTTACCATCCATGTTCCTTCTTTTGAACCTTGTATTTTTTTCCAATATAATGTATTTCTATCTAGAACTAGCCTACTAATTGAGTGCATAACACTCTTCTTGCTCATAATTCACCATTTTATCACCTAACTAGCTTGCTCCTTGATCAAGGCTTTGACCTTGATGAGGCTCTTCTAGTTTTGTCATCATGGGTACCTCGATGTTTTGAGCTATCAGAGCTTGATTTTACCCATAATTAACATCCTAATTCCATTAATCATTAAAATCTTGACTAAAATAAGTGATTATAACAATGGATTTCCCAAAAGACTAATTATAAGGCATGGTACCCTTAGCTTTTGGAGCAAAATTATTCTTCATCGGGACCAAAGTGTTTTAATTTTTTGAAACATTTAGATTATAGTTTATTTATATATTATAGTTAGGTTTCCCTTGTCCCTGTCCTTGATTGTGGCCTTAGAAATTACATTTATAATGTGACCTATTTGCTTGATAATATTGTTTCTAAGGTTGATATGAGGCTTGGTAAGGCCTATTGAAATATTTCTACCTCTTAACATTCATTGGTTCATTTCCCAAATATTGGAACATGATCTTAAGCTATTGAAAATTTTTGTGTTCTTGGGAACCACTAGATTAACTAGTGAAAGCATTTTCCTACTTAGGGAGGATATAAAATCTATTAAAGGCAAAAGAAGAATGAAATCAAGGTGAGAAATAGAAATAGGTGGTGTTATGATCTTAGGGAACAAAGGCATTGGTGGCTTAGGTGTAAGCTTTCCATCCTACACTAGATAAGTTTTTGCTCTGATTACCACCTCATATGGATTTGGAAATGTGTTTCCTCCCATGGATTGGATCATTACTGTAATGTCATTGTTTAAGGATTTCAAATAGTAAATAAAGGCAAAGTTAGGGTTATGCCTAATAGAGACTAGGATTTTATCCCAAGTTTTTTGGAACCTTGTATTGATGTCTTGCATGACATCATGAAGGGATCTTTTAATTGTGGTTAATTACTCTATAAGTGACAAATGGTCACTTTTATCTTCAAATATCTTACACAATTCATCTCTAAATTGATCCCATGATGTAATAGACTTAGAATCAAGCTTATATACCAATATAAGGATTTACCTTTGAAAGAGATGGCTAATAACCTAATTACCACATCTTCCTCATTAATATCATGAATGTTATAAAAGTTGGCTATATCCATGAGGTGTTTAGAAGGGGTTATAGTTTGGTATCTAGTAAAATAAGGGACACTTTTAAGAGCTAATACTATAATATGATCATATTGAGGGAGGTACAAAGGATTTTTTCCATTAAAAGCAATAAATGGAAAAACGCTAGGGACTACCATGGCGATGAAAGTGTTTAACAAAGATCTCCTTGCAAGGGTAGGCTTTAAAATTGACTTAGGAACAAAGTTGCCTTTATAAGGGTGTGTATTAGCAAATCTCAATCTCTTTATTGTGTTTAAAGTTAATTCAATGAATTCAAAGGTAATAACTATAGAATCTAACCTTGTAATCACCTTTGGAATGTGATGTAGTCACTACTCTACTACTAGAATGTTGAATATTCTTTTAGAGTCACCAGATATTATAGTTTGGAAGTTATAACTACTATAATTGATGAAACCAAAATCAAACTTTGACTAGTAATATTTTAACTATGTCTCATTTGGTGAGCCATAAACTATTGTAGCATCAATTTTCACCCTTAAAGAGGGTTATTTAGGTTCTCTCCAATTGAGATACACTATGGGAATAACCCTAGGCTATGGGTCACCTATGGTGGTGTTTAACCTTCAAATAAGTACAACTTCCTTTTGATAGATCACCTATACTAATTTTTGCACTAAAAAAAGGATTAGAAAGTGGTAAAGGATCCTTAAAAAGTTAACTAAGAAAGGTAAAAAATTTAAAAGAGAACTCACATAATCATGAAGTAAACACTAAGAAAGCATAGTACAATGTTAGCTGACATAATCTCTAAAAACTTAACTAGTGGCATAAGTGTTTCATAAACTAGGTTTAAGAAGCAATGAATGAAGGAAAAGAGGAGTTTTAAGCCTCACTGAGGGATTACATCAATGATAAAAATAACACTAACTTAGATGTACAACCAACTTGAAGACACCTTAGAAATGAACAAGAAATAAGGATAATGGGTATGGAAGATTCTCCTTCATAATTCCATCATGCACAAACTTTGATACACATAATTCAGAAGGGAAAGATAGGTAAAGAAAGTCTTTATTACTTTAAGAGGTCTTTTATACAAATTTTTACAAGGTCTAGCCTTATCAAATGAGATTCTCTAATCTTCCAAAATTGAGAGTGAATTCCTATCAAAAGTGAGAGAGAGAGTTTCTTCTAAAAACTTAGAAAGACCTACAATGTGCCATAAAATGAAATATATAGAGAAATGGTAAGGAGAGAGTGAGCATGACATCCTAGATCATTAAATGATCTATCACATTTTATGAATACTCCACCATATTTTGATAAAATTAATACATCATAGACAAAATAAACTTCATTTGTCCCAATAGCCTTTGAATCATTTCATTAATTGAGAAACACTCTAGAGGATAATAGCTTTCCAAGGGTGGTAAATCATTATCCTTTTATGAAGAGAAAACCTTAGGCTTCTTTAAATTATATTAAATTCTCTATCTACTTTCTTTAACCACCAGATTTCCATCCTACGACTCTATGCCATATTCCACTTGACTTGCTTATGAGGACAAAATCCTCATATCCTTAGGCCTGACAAAACCATGACTATATCTATTTTGAGTAGTTGTAAGTACCTATTTATCAAGGATTTGTCTATGTCAGATATGAGACACTTCTTTATAACCATTAATATCTACCCTACTTTAATATCTAAGCATAGGCCTTAATATAGATTGAAAACCAATATCATTCATTTGTTTTCATATAGCTATAATATCAATTAAGATTTATAGACTATAAATCATTGTTCTTGAATTATATCAGGTCCAAATAGAATTATTCTACTTCTAAAACCTATGGAATCTAGGGATGCACTATATATGACATTAAAATTTCAAGAACATCAAGTCTACATGCTCTAGATCTTCTAATAGAGGTCTCAACTAAGCTTGAATGGCATCCTTTAAAGGTTTTTCCCTAGGTCAACCTTAGGTCACATTTTCTCTCAATTGAATTCCCTTAGCTTTCAAATTTTAATATTTACCATCGATCAACTTGCTTACACACCATTAGATCTACTTTATCGACTTATATGTGCACCATTGATTCTATTATATACAAATAAACATGATCCATAGATCTTCTATTAGTTTAAAGTGATTGAGACACTTATCACCTACATATTTATCTTTGATATTCACTAACCTTTTGACCCATTCCTCATTGTTAGGTCTTCTTTGTATGATGGATCATGCACCATTGATCTACTTGGACCTACTATCTCTATAAATCATCATGTACTCTTGGATATCTATATGGTAATTTAATATATATCTACTTGTAATCTCTTAATTCATGGTAAACTTTGACTTTATGCTCACCATTGATATTTTATGCATGATTAAATGTGTTTTTTATATCTTTGGAACCCACTGATATTGTCATGTTGTATCTCATAATTGGATCTTGACTTGATATCTTATGATCTTGAAATATGTTAAATCCACATTCAAATTTGGAACATTTAAATTCAAATGGCTATTTCATGAAGATTAAACTTGATTTCCCCATGCACATTTCACTCTTCAAGTCTAAATTTGAAGATTTATATCTTGAGATAGACAACTCATCAAGACATGAAATTTTTAGAGGATGTTTATAGGATTAAAACCATCATGTCTACACATTCCTTTGGCTCTAGTAGAACCTCCCAATTTTAATTATTAAATGCACATTAAATTTGACCCATTTATTTCTATGTGATGTGATTTTTATGGTCTAGTTATTTTGAACTCATACAAGGAACTATTTTCTCTTTAAAAGGCTCTAATGAACTTTTAAGACTTTATTCAACCTAGCTCATGCCATAGAATGATTTAAAAACCATGAAAACATGTTAGTATTATTCAATTTACAATCTTAGACCTATTTTCAAGCCTTTGGTCTATTCATTCCATTAATAAAAATTTTCAACTCATCCATTCAAGCATAAACTTTGTATGTAGGAAAAAAATGGCTAACATGTCCATCTGAAGAAGATTGGAAAAGATTTTTATATTTGGTATAGTTTTTATATGCATGATTGGAATCTATATATAGTAACATCTATTTTTTCTCATATTTTTCATTGCTAGGTTATATATGAGATCCATAAACAATAATTTGTGTCATTAGTTGTGTCTACAACCCTAAAATTGGAGGAGTTTTATTTATTATATATTACAATTAGTGTGTGTATAAAACACACATCAACATGACCCTCCCTTTCATTAAATATCATAATACCCTTGTTATGTCCTCTAAACCTTTAAACACCTCGTTTTTAAATTAACATTAAGTGAAATAATATTATCTTTATACAGTGTCCCTATTGCTTCATACTATATTATTTCTCCTAATATTAATGTTATTAATATCTCTCCTAATAGTCCTCTTGTAAAATAAATTAATAATACTACTGAAAATCCTCATATTGATAGTGCATAAGTTATTGCTAAGTGACTTTCCTAGTTATTTCATTATTTTGAGTAAAAAAGGATAAACTTTTAGAATTAATTTAGATTGTAATATATGGAAATCAATCATAAATAGGAATGTAACTGACTGAGATGGATATGATAATGAAATTTAATATTTATGGAAAGTATTAAGGAGACAAATATACTTAACTTTATGATATAATTGATTGACCATGACTTTATTTTGGTAGTCGAAATATACTATAAGTAGGATTTTAATTTTATAGACCAAAATTGATTATTTGTATGTGTATGGTCACTAATATTATGCCTAAAAATTAAATTTGGCATTAATGATTGGTTCTATCATTACTATCCTAGGTATAGTTCTCTCTCTCTATGATCTTACAACATAGTGTAATTGATATATCTATGTGACCCTTGATTCCATGCAAAACTAAAACAATAAAATTCATTCTCCTTTAAACCATAGGTCCTATTTTAAAGGATGAAAAACTATAAAAATTAAGGAAGTGTAATCAAGCTGAGGTAAACCAAGTCACCCATGGTGGTGATTGACTGATGCATATGTATTCAATAATATGAATATGGAATTCAAGCTACATGAATTTTAACCATTAGTGTGAATTTAAAATTATGATATTTCACTATATTAATGCATCTATAAATATATATTTGATCTTAAAATTTTTGTCAATTGAATTGTCTTGGTGTCTTTTAGACTTGGTTAATGACTACTTGTATTATTTGATTTTAAATTTTGATAGAATAGGTAAACTTTATAAATGTATAATTATATACTTTAGTGGTACTTGGGAATTACTAAATTTTAAAAATATTGACTTTAATTTGTATTTAATCTATCATAATTGGGTAATTTATCACACCACCAACATAGCAAGTGAATTTGATAACTTATGGGAAGGGTATGATTTGAAAAATAATCATTTCTAGGCTAAGTGTGGTTACTTCATCCTAAGTAAAATAATGTTGATGTTATTGTTAGATATTGGCATTATTATCTGGGAGACATTAATACAATTGTGGTATTCTAAAAAAGTTTAGTGTGATATTTCACTGATTTAGTACAAACTAAAATGTTCATGTAGGTGACTAATATCAACATAGAATGTGTCATGATCATTTATAGTATGTAAGTGTGCGGGAACGGTGAGTGATAACATTTTAGAGATGCACAAGTCATGTAGGATAATTTTAGGTCAATATTGACATTTCCAAATGTCATATACCCAATTTTAGAATCAAAACTAAGGTTCTAGACCAAATGAGCCTTATGAAAGATATAAATAATACCAAAATGCTTGAAATGAAAAATTACATTTTAAAAATGGATTACAAACTTCAAATAAGGGGAGTCTTTGACCCATAAATTTTATCATGACATGAGTGAATAAAAACATTTCCAAATTATTCATTTTGTTATATAGCTCCCACTTCATTATAAAGTAAGTTATTTCTTTTTATAGATATTACAATTAATTATTATAAATTTTTTAACATCAATATTGACTACTGTCAACTTACATAAATTGTACTTACACATAAGGCTCTTATACACCATTATATTCTATTTTCATGCTTTATATGGTTCTAACCTTCCTAATTTTATATCATTAACCCATAATAGTTAGCTAGTATATAGATTACATATTCATTAAAACACTAAACTTATATCAAGATTATTATATAAGTATTCATATTTCTCAAATAAGTCTAATATATTTACATGCTTGAAAATAGTTTTAGGCATCTTATCCTCAAAGATCTATCCCCATGACAAGTAATGGTCAATTTTAGAATTTAATTAGTCTTTAGAGGCTAATTGACGCATTTTGCATGTTAGTGGCATGATAAATTACTCAAATAGTCCCATATAAATAAATAATATGTCTAATACTATTAATCCTATCACATTTGTGAAGATAACTTATTATAAAACTTTCACATTTAAAGGTTTGCCTTAAAATAAAAATCAAATAATTAATAACAAGGAGAAGCCCCAAGTAAAAGTATGATGCACTCAATCCAAGACAAATATCCCATTTTAAAATATTTAAGAATATATATTACATGTTACATTCATTAAAAGAGCACAATTAAAGACATATATCTAATATGGATAATTACACATGGTTTAAATTCCCTATTTAGAGTAATGGATATGTGGGTAGTTCTCAATCATTCATTAGGGAGTTGTTGATGTTAGATCAAACCACTATTATTCACTTTTTTACTCATAAGACTATTATGTTCCAAACATCCCATTTATTCATATTTAGGGACCATATGATCTTGGTTTAAACTAGGTTACTTGAGGGTATTAGTGGATTCACAATTCAATCTGCATAGTGACCAACTCTAGGTATTTATTTACAAATATTTAGATCATTTTGAATTAAATTCCCATTTACATTTCCTAAGTTTCATGCAACCCCATTTAAATATAAAGTTTCACATATATTGAATTCTATTTTTTCAACTTAACCTAAATTTGTGGCTCCATTCTATAATATTCACTAAAGAATAAAGTTTCATAGATACATGTGATTCATATGTTAGATTTAAAAATATAATGGGTCTATGCATTCTCATGATAACCTAACTAAATCTATGATTCCATGGCTTGTGAACATTATGACCATACCATGTTTCCCCCTTTAGGACATGAGATATAAAAGGAGATCATGTGTGTAGACACCAAAAAACTCCACACTTTCATTTTTGAATGTCAAAACCCCCTTTGGGACCAACCTACACTAATCTGGCCTTACCAAACTCATTCATAATTAGTTTCACAAACTATCTAAACATGACCTTTAGGACCATTTTCCTTTAGAACATGACCATAGAAAGTTAGGGTAACCATCAATGGTCACACCTGGGAACCCTTAACCATCAATAGGTAGGATCCACCTCTTAACCAAAAACATGCAAGCTTTATATTGACCTCTTCTAAATATAACTTATCTAAATCTTATTTTGATCCTTTGCATGGATTTATTATATTTAGATGGCCTAGTTTCACCTTGACTTCTACCTCTTACTTGTACCTATAAGAGAGAGAGACCTAAGAGGTCACATGGATCTATAATAATTATCAAGAGCTCAGGTGTTCAAGAGTTTTATTTTGTAAGTCAATCAACATCATCAGTGTTATCAAGTATCATCAATAATATCATTGAGAGCCAACTTGTCATCACCTCTCAACCAAGTTCACGAGCACCATTACTCTACCAGAATCAAGCTAGATTCCACCAATAGGCTAACTTATTCAAACACTCACCCAATAAACTTCTAGTAATACAAGTATTTGTTTGTTAATATTCACATACTTTATTTCCATTTTGTAACCAATGTAGCCCTTGTTTAACTCCCAAAATCTATCTTTTGGACACCATCATTCACCTATTTATCAAACCAAAAACTTACATAGTAACCATCAATGGTTAACTCAATAATTTATGGTCTACCTAACCATTGATAGCCACCCTAATTGTTGATGATCACCTTAATGGCTAACGGTCACCTAAACCATCGATGGTCACCTATGGTAGTAAAAACTAGTAAGTTTTTTCACTCACCTAACCTCAAGCAAACCTAATTTTTTGTGTTTATGACCACTCACATACCCATTTAATATTATTTGATGCATAACCCAACCATCTATCACTATTATTATTTATTTTATCACTAATTTTATCATTTCTAGTCTATTTTCTTAGCAAGCATTCTTGTTTGCAATTTTATTATTCTTCTCTAATTGATGCAATTACATTATTTATAATTTTGTGAACTTAATTATTTAAAATGTGTGGATTTATATCCCATAAGGAATCTCTCACTTATATTATCTAGCTATCACTAGACAATCCACCCAACTATTTATCTAACAAATAAGTTTACATTAGTGTTTTTTTATCGATAGGGCTTCCTCCCAAGCTAAAGAGGAGCTCTTAAAATAATTTGGATTCAATGCACACACAACCAAATAGGTTTTTAAACCACACCCATATTGAGTTTATTTTCTCCCCTTCTTTATAACTTAAAGTGAAAATTTACATGAAACATTCTAGCACTCTTTGTGGGACCTAGAGTGTTTACCCACATTTACTTTGTATTTATATGCTCTTCTCTTTATCTGTGCTCATAATTAGAACTAAAATTTATTTTGATTTAAAATTTAGCTACATCCATCTCTGGATTTTAAAATTAATTCACTTTGGATTAAGGCACAATAATCTTATCGTAACACCACTTTTGTTGCACACACTAGCCAAACCACTTTCATCAATCAAACATAAAAATAATTTGAGACAAGGCCCAACTATGATTTCATCAATTAGGGGTCACCTTACCCTTTTCTAGTGATCTTAATTGGAGATCATTACCAAGGGGAGAACCAATTCAGTTCTCTAGTTGAGTATAAACTTTGGATATTAATATATATTGGCCAAGCACCTGACACCCTTATCACTATGGGATCATGAAGTGAGGGGGTAGGTACCAATACCAAGCCACATATTGATTCCAATATAGATTATTTTAAGCACCTAAAATACCCAAAACTAACCATAGACTACTTCTATAGTACCTGATCTACAAGCAAACTTATATGACACAAACTAAGGAATAAGCCAAAAGTGAGATTAAAACTAACCTCCAAGATGAATGCACTTTCTATTGTGTGTCTTTATTTCCTTGATAATTTTTCTTATCTTCTTATTGTTTTATTGGTGATTTTATTCTTGTCTTTTCTCCCTCTTTCTTGTATGGTTTTCACTCTCTAGTAGTGAAGAGACCTAGTAGAATAGAGCCCATCACTCAAACTAATCTCTTATACCTCATCATCCATGGAGTACATCTTTGAGGTAGAATAATCACCTCATCCATTAGGAATCCCTACTTTTCCTTAGGTATTTTCCCATGGAGACATGGACTTTACCACTTTTTTGGACAACAACCTAGTTTCCCTCTAGTATTACCTCAACACCTCCCCTTACCATATCCCAGCTTCAACTCCACCTCAAGATCCTCCTTATGGCATGTCATCCCAACTTATGAAGTGTATCCCTATTTCTATGATCACCACCCAACCTTCAAATACCTATGAATCTTTGTCTACTAATGCTTTTGATGCTAAAAGTGAAAACCAACCTATCAAACCAATTTCTACCCTTACACCTTCTAGCCCTACAAATGACTCCTTTACCTTGGGAACAACCCATCCATTAACCCATCACACTCCACTTAGTAATAAAATACCCACTATCAACACTACCATTCATGCCTAATCTATAGGGACTCCTTAGTAGGTACCCATTAAACCCAACCTAGCATACATCCCTAACCCACAAGGGTATGTACCCACTACTTTATCACCATCATCCACCTATCCTTACATACCGTGTACCCAACCTTTAACATCCACATTCCAAAATGTGAAAACCATTCAACCAGTAAATAATTACTAATATGTTACCCAACCTATACCATAATATCAAACTTATAATCCTTTTGGTCCACCACCTCAAACTAACCTAATGAAGATGCTCATGGACAAGATCACAAACCTTGAGTCATCTATTTTGGGGGCTCATAACATCCTATCCTATGATCAAATTTGTAATGAACCTATTCATCCTTTTGTCCCCATCAAATCTTACCCTCCTTAGTGGGAGCTTCTAAATTTTACCAAATTTCAAAGCAAGGAGGACCCCTAGTAACACATTAGGGATTTCAACCACAGATGTTACATGATTGCTTATGATGATGCCCTTCTCATTTAAACCTTCCCCATGTCTTTATTTAGTCCATCACTCAACTAGTATAGTTCCCTCCCCAAGCATTTAATCTTTTATTTTACGTAACTAGCACAAGTATTCTTAGATAACTTTTCCATTATCATTTATAAAAAGGTCTCTATCACTAACCTCTATTCTATCAGGCAATTCAATGATTAATCCATTTTTTAAATCATCACTCATTAGATAAGCTTGATTAACCATCTTTCAATTTCCTTGCCCCAACTTCAACTTATAGAGATTTTTGCTCGAGCTTACGCTAAACATATATCATCTACACCATGTGTCCAAAGCTTCAAAACTTTTGATGAAACTTTTACCATGGCACATAAGATAGAGAATCAAGCCATAGATGAGGGTAAATTAAATTTATGAAACAAGAACTCTAAATTCAAGACCAATGAAATCTCTTCCTCCAAACTAGGAAATGAAACCAATACTGAAACCAAAATCAAAGGAACCTTGAATGCTATTTTTCTTCAAATTACTCCCCCACCCAATGTCAACCAAAAAATATATTCCATTACCTTCAACCAAAACACAAGGAACCCAAACCAAAACAACCAAAAATAGTTCATTCCACTTGGTGAATCTTATGCCTCAAATTTGTAGAAGTTATTAAGAGTTAACCTTGTACAACTTCTACTAATAAAACCTCCCCAATAGTTTGATTCTTCTTGTCTATCACCTCCTTGGTACAAAAAGAATGACCTTTGTGTTTTTCATTGGGTAATTGGATATGATATCAGCCGATGTAATAATTTCAAGAATTTTGTTATGGGTCTTATCAATAAGGGGGAACTCATGTTGGATAATCCTAATGCCCATCAAAATCAAGCTCTTGACATCTTCAGGAAACCTTTTCCCAACCATGCCCCTAACAAAGCCAAGGACACACAAGCTAAATATTATCATGATTCCCACATGATAAATATGGTCCTTGACGAGATTGTCAATAGGAAACTTATCATATAGCCTATCTGCTTCTCTCCCACTTCACCTAACAAAGTAGCGAAATCATCTTCTCTTCCTTCAAAATCACCAAACAAGGTGGTTTTTATACTTGGCTACACTCATAAAGGCTTTGAAATCACCAAGCACCCCTTTGTATATCTTATTTAAACCAATAACCCTTCCTAACCAAACATCTAGTCTAACTGTAAGACAAACCACAACTATGGACATCATGCCTAGGGGAGCAACTTTTTTAAAAACACCCCTCACAAAGAAGTCATCCAATCCACACTTACATCCCTTACTTGAGGAAACTGATGAGGATAATAATTCTCCTCTTCATCTTTTAGGTTTATCCTTAACACCCACTACCTACGAGGCTAGACTAGTATACAAAATTATTTCCAAACTCATTCAAAAGTTAGGTATGGTTGCAAAACTAGACATGGATCAAACCACTTTTTGGCAATAGTTAGGGATTATTTACATCAACAAGGCTAAACCTTCAAGCACACCTCTAACCAAACAATCAATCAATTTTCCACCACCTTTCAAACCAATTAGAACTTCTACCAACCCCTAACCTTCTCAATCAATTAAAACAACCACCTCTCCAACCACTGCATCACCAACCAAACCTTTCAAAATTCTTGGTCCCTTCCCTACTTGAAGTTTGGTTCACCCATCCTTGTAATTAGAATTAACCTTACCCAAGCCTATACCTAGGCCTTGACCCATACCAACGAAGGGGGAAAAACCATTGAAGAGCTTCATGACTAGGATTCTACCTCCATCTACCTTGCCCTCTATCATAGGGCCTCACCCTTCCAATATGATTACAAAACAAACTCCTTATAATTTATGTCATCTTTTTTCATTAGTCACACCAGCCCACTTATTATTTGATACCTTGGTCCTTCATAGATTACTAAAATCTAGGCCATCAAACTCAAACACCCTAACCACCATCATACCTAAACCAAAACTATCAACCAAAAGCACCACCTTACCCAAAACATCTCTCATCAGACTTATTTACACCAACAAACCCATCTTATCAACCAAAACCACAATCCTTAAACATTTACCACCTCTATAAGAATCATATATGATCATCCTTTAAATATTATTATAGACCACCTAACTCACATTACCTGTTATCAGACCTTTTGACCCTTTTGGCTTAAAGCTAACCTAGTATAATGATTGTCAAATCTACTCTTATCATAAGACACTTGGGCATAACACAAAGAATTTTAAATCTCTTTAGGACATTATCCATCAACTCTATGATGAGGATGATTTTTTAATAGATGAATTCCCATCCATTCCTCTACCAATGCACCCAATATCCATTTTCTAACACATTCCTAATCCTCCACTCTTACCTCTGAGTGATGAGGAATCTACCCAACCTCCCATCACACATTTACCCTCTATCCATACCATTAATGTAGTCACATGATCATAATTAAAGGATAAAGGGAAGGATAAAGTGTCCATTCCATGGACATACCCACCAACTCATCCTAAACCAAAGCAGATCCAAACCTCTACATCTGTAGCTAAGCCCAAAGTTACAATCTTAGGCACCTCTAAGCCTAACCCCTCTACATCCATCAGAAGGGTCATCCTTAAGAAAATTCACTAAAATCTAGCCAAGATGAGCCTCTATGAGCTCATTTCCACCTCAACTCACCATCATCAGGCCATGATCAAGGCAATGCAAAAAAATTAAGGTTGGACCAAGTGATTCTCCACTTATAGAGGGATTTGTAGGTGCTCTTCAACTCTCCACACTTGTTACCTTCAAGGAATTAGAGATTCCCTCCATCCACCTTGAATATCTAGATATTCATCACTTTATTACTACCAACATCAACCAAACCCACATCAAATGGGTTATGATCGATGGGAGATCTAGCTTTAACATTATCTCTTCCCATGTCAATGACCAACTCAAATTACTAGATAATTTCATGTCCCAAAGTTTAGTTATACTTTTCTCCTTTAATGACACCATGACCTCTATGTTAGGAATAATTATCCTTCACATTCATCTTAGACCATGCATGTTCCTTAAACTTTTCTATGCAGTCAAAGGTGAATTCCAATACAATGTTTTATTAGGGAGACCTTGGATCTAAGTTATTGGTTGCATACCTTCTAACCTCCACCATTATGTTAAATTTAATCATGAAGGTTAGGTTGTTAACATAAAATATGACTTGAGCCATTTTGTAGCATAAAACATGACTTACTAACCTAATGATGTCATCCTACCTCTAACTAAACTACCCCAAACATCCATCACCAAACCTTTAACCATGAAAAATGAAACTATTACTTTTCCTTCCATGGAAGCATCTACCAGTTCATCTATTCTCATGGAATAAATACCCACCACTGATCCCTTGGAATCTACCTTCAAATTCATTACCTTTGGATAATACCATCTCCTTACCCTCGATGCTTTTCTTACTCCCCAAGAGTATGAGAAAGTTAACTATTAGGTAGGTTATGATCCTAACATTAGAAACATTACCCCCTTCAATCCTCTGAGCTATCAAACCCACTTTATCTATGGGGGAATTTACAATCCCATTTGTGTTGTTGTCATCCCCACTCCACCTCAACTATTCACTTCTACATCCTCTTACTTGGACAACCTATACTTTACTAAATTATAGCTCTACAAGTGTACCTAGAAAGGATTTGGCTTGGGGTGATATGAGAATGAACCACACACATTGATCTCGATTAAGATCCAAAAGCCTCACAAGAAGTATGGTTTTGGATTCATTTTACCCAATAAGAAAAAATCCAAACAAACTACCATTACCATTATTGAATAAGAGACCCCTTCCTCACCAACACCCCTCCACCTAAGTGTGAGGATGAGGACATCATCCCACATAATTTTGTTTTCATCAAAATTATTACCCTCAACCCCATAACTTATCAAAAGGATGGGGTACTTGTATCCATCCCTTTGATCCATCCTAAACTTATAGGAAAAGAATCTCCTACCATTAACATGGTTTGGTGGTAGGATGATGATTCTATTCTCACCTACCTTGGTGTACGTAATTCCTCCATCCAAAAATCCTTACCTCTTGAAACCTCAACCATGTTAAATGAATCCACTAAGGATATTAACATAGTCACTTTGAGAAACCCTCATATCGTCAAATTGGGCCAATCTATCATTCCTAAGGAACTGTAATACTTTTCTACCCTCCTCCAAGACCACATTATTACATTCACCCAGTCATATGCTGACATTCTTGGTATTACCAAATTATTTCCACCTAAAAAATTGTAACTAATTATGATGCCAAGCCTATCAGATATAAAATTTGATGAATGTATCTTTGCATAGAACTTCTTATCAAAGAATAGATTCAATGCTTCCTCTATGTCAACTTCATTCAACCCATTGATTATCCCCAATGGCTTTTAAACATTGTGCCTATCACAAAAGCCATAGGGGAGAATGTATTTATGTGTATATTTATGACCTCAACCTCACCTATCTAAAGGATGACTTTCCTCTACCTAACATTGAGAAACTTTTTGATCTTCTGATAGGCAACAAAATGTTGTCTCTCATGGATAGGTTCTTAGGTTATAATCAAATCTTGATTACCCCTAACTATCAACACAAAAATACATTTATCACCTGATGGATGAATTTATATTACAAATTCATGGCCTTTAGTCTTAATATTTCTGGTGCAACCTACCAACATGCCATGACCTTTCTTTTTATGACCTTATCCATACAATCATCGAATACTATGTGGATGACCTTCCTGGGAAGCCCAAACTTAGTAAATACCACTTAACCATTCTCAAAATTATATTTGAACAACTTATACATTATCATGTCTCCCTTAATCCCAAAAAAACTAGTTTTTGGGTTTTGTTAGGCAAACTTCTTAGTTTCATCATTTCCCTTTGAGGAATTGAGGTTGATCCTGCCAAAATTAAATCCATCCTAGAGATGCTACCTCCAACTAATGCTAAGAAAATCCATAGATTATAGGGGAAACTCCAATCCATTCATCACTTCATCTCCCAACTCTCCAATTTGTGTCAACCTTTCCACTAACTCTTGAAAAAGGACATCTCTTTTAAGTGTAATGTTGATTTCCAGAAGGCCTTTGATACATTTAAAGAATACCTTCTATCTCCACCAATCCTCTCACCTCCTAAGGATGACCAAACTTTATAAATTTATATTTTCACGACTAAACATTACCTAAGGGTAATTATTTCCCATTGGGATGAACAATCCAAATATAAAGCCATCTATTACATTAGCTTCACACTTATCAACTATGAGACTCAATACACACATATTGAGAAATTGTGTTTGGATCTAGTCTATGTGGCCAACAAACATTACCACTACTTTCTTAACCAAATTTTTTTGGTCATAACTAATATTCACCGACTCAATTACATTCACTCCAAACCATAACAAAACTATTATATGGCTAAGTGGCTCATGCTTTTAGTTGAGTTTAACCTTGAGTTCCTCTAGTAGAAATCAATCAAGGGGCATTGTTGATTAGTTAGTTGATGAAACCCTAAAAAATAAATCACCTCTTCCTCTTTAATGTTTAGATGATTTTATTAAAAACCTATCTCAATAAAATTATACCAATCAAGTAACCATTTTTTGGATGGTTTTAAATATCAGCGTGGTGGGGAGCTAGTTTCATCCTTATCCCCCTTATCGATGAACCATTTCCTTTGTCATTTAAAATTGAATTCAAATGAACCAACAATATGGAAAAATATGAATCCCTATTAATATATCTCCAAACTACATTGGCCTTGGGAGTCAGAATAATTAACATCTTTGGTGAATCTTAACTTGTGGTCAATCAAATCAATGGAATTTAACAATGTAAGAATGATATTTTTCAACTAAACAGACGGTTAGTTATAGAAATCTTCACATCACTGGATCACTACCATATTAAAACCACCCCATAATATACCAAAAATTTTGCCAACAACATGGCTTTTCTTTCCTCTTGGATCCTACAAGCACCCTTAAACTCCAAACTCTCAGTCATTATCCATCATCTCATCAAAAATTCTTACACCAAATCAGACACTCCAACCATTTTTAGTGTAGAGGAGATCTTTCCTAACTTATGGTATCAACAGACCTTTGATTACCATCACCTTGGAATAATCCTCTCTAACCTTTTTAGGAATTCCCATCAAGCATTTGTTTAGAGAACCTCTCATTATACCATTATGGGAGGAATCCTCTATAAATGTGGTACTGATGGCCTCCTCTTTTGTTGCCATCATAGCCTAAAAGCCTTTCATGTTATCAAAAAAATACATGATGGTATCTATGGGGACCAATTTAGTGGACTCACTATGGCTAAGCACATCCTCCACCTAGGCTATTACTGGCTACCCTTAACCAAGATTGATGTGATTATGTGAAAAAGTGTTTCAAGTGTCAACAACATGCTAATTTACATCATGCACCCAACAATAGTCTTCATGTTTCTATGGACTTTTGGCCCTTCTCAAAATGGGGTCTAAACCTTATTGGTGAGATTAACCCTCACTCTTCATAGTGACATCACTCTATCATCACCATAATTTAATATTTTACCAAATGAGTAGAATCCATTCCTCTTATCTTGACAAAAGTTGAAAACATTATCAAATTTATCACCCATCACATCATCTACTACTTTGGTGTTCCCCATAATATCATCACCGATAATGGTAAATCTTTGAAAAACAAACAAATTTAGGGACTTTGTGATGTATTTGGTATTAAAATTAGGTTTTCATACCCTTATCATCCATAAGCAAATGGATAAGTAGAAGCCTCTAACAAAACCCTTAACAACATCCTTACCAAAATGGTCAATGTCTTAGGTCGAGATTGGCACTTACACATCCATTTTACCTTATGGACATATCATAGTAGCATCCAAACTCCTATAAGTGATACACCTTTTTCTCTTATGTTTGGAATTGAGGATGTATTACCTCTTGAAATCCAAATACCTTCTCTTCACATATCTTTGTGTGACCTTATTTTTGAAGGTGATTATCATCAAGAATATTTATCTCAACTTGAAATACTTGATGAGCATCATTTAGCTTCTCTTTCCCATATTAGTGTCTATCAAGAATGAATTAAGCATGCCTATAAAAAACACCAAAAAGTGTGAGAGTTCAATATTGGATATATCATCCTCAAGAAAAATTAACATATCAGTAATATGGAAAAAAGTAAAAGGGGTAAATTTGATTTCAATTGTCTTAGACCGTACATCGTAACCCATAAATATTGATCAGAAGCTTATCATTTATCCTCTATCAAAGGCAAATAATAACTTGAGCCTCTCAATGCTTCACATATTCATCCCTTATATTCTTAAATAGAGGTCACAATCATCATTGGTTTAACTTAAGCTCATCCCCTACAACCACATTCATTTCCCTCTTTAGGGGACAATAAACTACAACTAAATCATGTGATTATCTATCACAGTCATATTCTAATCTTGAACTATGGGTACCACAACTCTACCCATGACATGATTCTCATGGTACTTTCTATCCCTCTTCAGGATAGATTCCCATGGTCATTTTCACCTAAACCTCTTTTCACCTATAGAAACTTCTTATGCCCTTAGTTTTGCCTTCATAAAGGTAATCCCTTGAGCACATATAAGCAATTTTGTGTCAATAAAAATCAAACCAAAATTAAAAATCATTATTAAAATAGTCAAAAACATGTCATGGTTCATTCTTAACATGCATAGAGTGATCCCTTAAAGGATAACTATTGAAAAAATTCAACCAAAATTATAAATCATAAGGTGGACTACTCCATTGGAAGGAAAACTATCAAAAGCATTTAGAATAAGCATATAAACTCAGACCACTCCCTTGAAGGATGGTCGAGTGAAGAATTTATCAAAGCTAAAAAATTATTGGAAGATTATTGCTTTGATCAGCTTCCCCAACCCTAAATCAAATTCAAAAGTAGAAAAAACTTCTAAGCAAAAGAAAAAGTAATTAGAGAAATCAATTATCATAAGAGCAATAATCTTGGAAGGCCACAATTAGCTCTCCTCAATAAACTTCTTGCATCAATCAATCTACACTTTATATATGATCATAAAATTGTTTGTAATACCTCTTTGGAAGCCTATAAAAGAGGCATGATAGTCTCACAAAAGGTTCCAATTTCACCCATCCTCACTCTATATAACATATGCACAAGATTATGAGCTTACTTGACACAATGTGGTCAATATACATGTTTATCAACCTAAGCATGCTAATGTGAAGCATTTGAAAGGCTTATTTTCACTATGCCAATCCAATCTTGGGTTTTATTTTGGTCCTTATCAATGAAGAGGCACAATGTTCCTTGTCTTATCTTTTGTTAGTCCATGTAGCCATACCTCTCATGATTATTATCACTTTCATAAACATTTAGATTTTTACCCACTTACTTTATGTATTTTTATTACACTTACTCCTATACTTATATTTTTATCCCCATGATCATAAACAACAAAAATCGCATTAACATCATAAACATCATGAACCATGTCCATAAACTACACCATTTCTCTACCTATGATTAAAACATAATGAAAACATATCACAACATATTATCAACATCATCATATCCATTAACCATCATAACAATAGGTGAGCATATATCATGCCATAAATAACACTACTTACACCACTCACCATCATAAAGACATACAAAATCAATGGGAAAACCATCATGAGACATATAATATACCAGTCTATCCATTTACAATAACATTAACACAATGCATTTTATAATGTCAATTCATGCCAAACACATAAAATAATAATAAACAAAGCCATTACATTATCATATGACATACATACATCAGTAACAGACCCTATCACATCCATGAACCAAATCAGAGCATCATAACTATTTTTTAGCATCACATGCCTAAAATTCCTAAAAGTTGAACATCTTATAGAGCAAATGTATCAGGTCATAGATCATAAACCATAAATCATGAACATCATAAACCATAAGCATACACCATATACAACATCATAATACATACACCATATACATCAAGACATCATAAAAAAAACATATAACAATGTATTATCTCTCTCTAAAAAACATATACATCTCACTACATTAGCATGTATACTGATATCAAAAAAAAAGTACATCTATCAAAGCATGTTTATAAATGGTCTTGGGGCACCACTACCACTAGCCCCATCTATACCTCTACCTACACCTATACCTAGTGGTGGTCCTCCTAGAACCCCTTCCTAACCAAATATAGAAGCCCACTATCTTGGAGTGGTTATCAATGGCCCACTGACCAAAATAGCTCTATACTTTGCATATCACATAGCCTGAGGCAACTGATCTAATGTTATTACCTCATAATATCATAACTCCTACATAGTGGCTAGGTAGTGTGCCCATGAAACTATCTCTGGTGGCCCTCCTACTGCTGCTATAATCATTCTAACCCTCTATCTCAGTAGGTCCCTCTCTTTTGTGACTATCCCAAGGGAAGCTTGTCCCTGATCCCTCTCACTTATAATAGTGGCAAGCTAGTCCTATAATATGGAAATATGACCTTGTAACATGGCTACCTATCCCTATAATACTTGTACCTATGTTTGGGTTGTATCCAACACCACCCATACCTATTTATTATGGCTTGATAGATCTATAACCATTAGAATCATGCCTTCATCATCCCCACCAAAATCTTAAGTTGCATATATCAAATGTTACAAAGACATGTAACCATCTACATACCTAACATCATCCATAGGGGACCTAATAGGAAGCTCCTCAAAACCACCCTTTATAACTATCAGAGTAGGCTGAGGCACTGACAACTGACCCTCTAAATCTTACCTTGTATATCAAGGAAATGGATCAAGGATACCTTATCTCAAGTTAATCTATCGATGCACCTTATCAAATGGAATCAACTCAACCTAACCTTCTTGTCTACCCAATATCTACTTAAAACTCTAAAGGGTAAGGGTCTACCTCATATAACATGGCCATATCAAAAATTATATATATGGCCTCTATATGATGTCTCCAACTACTAATATACCTAGTGCACCCATAAATTAATTAACATCATGGGTACCACCTCCTACACTTGATGCATCCAAATCATCACTACATCTTAGGCCCACATAATAAACCCACATACCTCTAACCAATGATCAAGCACTACCTCAACAATCACCTTCCCTACTATATGCCAAAATCATTAGATCTCAATCAACCAAAGAATAAAATTAACTATGGTTGAAAGTGATTTTTTTTTAACTTTTTACCTATCCATATTTTTAGGGTTTCCGTTGATCATCGATGATCAGGGTGACCATCAATGGTCACTTTTTAGGGACCCTGACTATTAACATTCAATAAACCCTAATTTCACTTTTCACTTATAAACTATCCATTCTTAACATAATTATACCATGTCTTAGCTACTAATGGAGATGCCCTTCTCCCACTCACCTCATCACCTCACTGTTGGTCTATTTTGGCCCATTTGGTGTGCACTTTTGTGATACTTTTTGCTTGGTCCTTTGAATACAACAATAATATTTCCATGTTGACTCTTTTCAAACTTACACCACCTCGTGCATAGCCAACCCACTTGTGTCTCACCAAGAGCACTTCCTACCTCAAATACTTATGATACTTGACCTATTTACGTTTTCCCTAGGATCACTTCTTACCTTGGATACCCATCAAAAAAATATAAATTGCTTAAGAAAATTTCCCTTACGAGTGTTTATAATCACCATGCCTATAGGCAGTCACGTAGTTCACTTGTCACTTGTCTTTCTTATCATTGACCCTAAAGTTTTACCAACATTGGCTATTTTAGTTTTTTCATGATCTTGGCTCACACCTTTTTTTATCATAGTTTGTGTACAAATTTGCATTTTAAATGCCCAAACTTATATCACCACCTCATTAATAACCATATACCACTTATCAAACCCATACTTGATTTCTATTTTCCCTCCTTGACTCTTGATTTAAGGTGGAACACCTCCTCCTACTCTCACAATAACTAGACCCTTGACCCATACTCCATTTTTGTTTAGCAACTCATTCACACAAGCCACACAATAAAAAGGGGGAAAATTTAGACACCATAAATATGCACACCTAAATTTTTCAATGTCAAAAATCCCATTGGGACCAACCTACACCAATCTAGACTTACTAAGCTCATCTGTAATCAGTTTCACAAACTATCTCAATGTGACCTTCCAGACAATTTTCCTTTAGAACATGACCATCGACAGTTAGGGTGACCATTGATGATCACACCTAGGAACTACTAATTGTTGATGGTCAAGATCTACCTCTTAACCAAAATCATGAAATCTTTCTACCAACCTCTTCTAAAAATAACTTATCTAAATCATGTTGCAAGCCTTTACATGGATGTATTATATTTATATGGCCTAGTTTCACCTTGACTTCCACCTCTTGCTTGTGCCTATAAGAGAAAGAGACCTATGAGGTCAAATGGATCTATAATAATCATCAGGAGATAAGGTGTTTAGGATTTTTCTTTTATAGGTCAATTATCATCATCAGTGTTATCAAGCAGCATCAGTATTCTCATTGAGAGCCAACTTGCTATCACCTTTCAACCAAGTTTTTGAGTACCATTACTCTATTATAATCAAGCCAGATTCTACCAATAGGCTAAATACATCAACCACTCACCCAATTAACTTATGGTAAGACAAATATTTGTTTGTCAATATTCACATATTTTGTTTCCATTTTTCAACCAATCCAGCCCTTGCCCAACTCTTAAAATACATCTTTTATATCCTATCATTCAACTTTTTATCAAACCTAGAACATACATAATAGCCATTGATGGTTGACTCAACTACTGATGGTCTACCAAACTACCATCTGTCACCTTGACCAATGATGGTCACCACAACCATTGATTATCATATGTGGTAGTAAAAACTAGCAAGCTATTTTCACCCACCTACCCTCATCAAACATTATTTTTTAAATTTTTGAGCTCTCATAGACCCATTTCATATCTTTTGAGGCATAACCCAACCCTCTAACACTAGTATTAATTAGTTTATCACTAATTTTTATCATTTCTAGTCTATTTTCTTAGCAATAATTCTTGTGTTTAGTTTTATTAATCTTCTTTAATTGATGCAAGTCCATTCTTTCTAGTTTAGTGAATTTAATTTTTTAAAATATGTTGATTGGCATCCCCTAAGGAAGCTCTTAATTTTGGGATCTAGCTATCTATAGTTAATCCACCCAATTATTTATCTAATGAACAAGTTTTCTTTAGTGCTTTCTTATTTGTAGGTCTTCCTCCCAAGCCAAAGAGGATCTCTCACAATTATTTGGATTCAATGCGTGCACAACCAAATAGGTTTTTCAACCACACCAATATTGAGTTTATTTTATCCCCTTATTCATAAGTTAAATTTAAAATTTACATGAGATAATGTGCATTATTTTAACCCCATGAGTCTAGTCAAATCAATGGTCACTATGTGTCATCTTATATATGACATATTTTATATATTGATTTATCATAAGTATGATAGTAGTTTTAAAAGTGGGTACATTAAAATTTAGTATATTTTAATATTTCATCCCTTTTATTTCTTATGTATAAAAAGGAGGACCCATGTTAATATTCTAGTTGGATTATATAATCCAATAGGTTCATATAAATAAAAGGTGATCATGGAAGTATGATATTATGACTACAAACCAATGAGAAGATTCCATGTGTCCCAAGTGGATATAAAAAAAAAGGGAATGCCATATATAAGCCACATTTAGATGTTTCAATAAGTGTGATATGATACTTGATTGACATTGGGAAAATTTGACACACATTACTAAGTCACCCAATGGCCATAGTAAAAATATAATCTTGTTTATTTTAGTAGATATGATCATGACATATGAAGGTGTATGATTTGATGTTTATCAAGATCCAAATGATGCATAATTAATTACACTAATTATATATACCTCAGAGTATAGTGATCTAATGACCCATTTAACCATCATAACCAAATATGAATGGCACATCAAATATTTTCATAAGGATTAATATAAAATTGATGTCAGTTAAATTGAGAATTAAATAGACATGGAACATTAATGTAATACAGTGATCCTAGATATAAAAAAGTGAAGTCAATGTGACCTTTATAAATTATAATTCAATTATAAATACCCTATTTTGAGTCAGTTAGAAGGTATGAAGTGTCTCTTTATGGATGCCCAAGAAGGATTTCTCGATGGACCATAGAAAGAGACAAGAAAATAATAGGACTTGAACGCAATAAGTTGTTAAAAATTTGATAAGGATGTTTAATGTGTCTATGGAGGTATTGAGATTCTATAAAATTTATCCTTTATCACTCAAATTAATTTTATGATATTTGTTTAAGAAAATTTTAATTTTTTAAATTTATTTTTCTCTTATTTATGAGTTAATTAGACTATGTTGTGCTATTCTATTTCTTCGTGTAATTTAATTATGATATTTTAATTATTGTGGATGGATGTGTTTATGATATATACCTAAGTTTATTATTTATGAAATTTTAATTATTATGGATGGATGTGTGAATGATTTTTTTTAGTGTCCCATTTCAAATAATCTAGGCCACTAGGATTCACTCATAATTATTTATCCATTTGGCCTTGCATTATACTATATGAATTTGAGTTGTCTAAGTTATTTTTGTAAATTTTAGTTAAATATGGAAATGGATTTATAAATATGATTTAATCAATAAGAATCACTAGTAATATATTTAAAAACTCTATTTTTTTCCATACCCTTATGATGTATAACCTCAATACATACAACCTTCTCATTTATTAACCTTGGCTCTGATTCATTTTTTTAAATCCTCTAATGTAGACTCCTTTTCTTGTTTATTGATTATGATTGATCAATCTTACCTTTTCAAGACTCTCAAATATCCTTGTGAGAATATAATATTTCTCAATATTAAGACATTCACTCCTTCATATTTCTCTTATCTCTTGTTTTTTTATAGAATATCCTTATCCTCTCTAATCCCATCTCATAATTTCATTCTCATTTTGAATAAAATCTTATTCCAATCTTTCTTAGTCCATAACCTCACATCATCATTAATGATTCCTTGAAAATTATATTTTATCTCCTAAAATATCTTGAGTAAAACCAACCTATATCAACTCATTTGGTAGCTTCATCTGGTCTTTAGGTCATTATAAACACCTTTACCTTAGAATAGATTATTTCTCCTTACATCCCTCTAAACATACTAATATCCTATGTTTAGATAGAATAAAAATGATATAAATAAAACAATTCCACTTTTAGGTACCCTTTATCATTTTTAACTTCATGTGAAGTTTTATGGTCTAATTCTCAGGGTATACCCCTTAACTCAACACCCCTTTTTGGTAATTAGGTCTTTTAACCCTAGAATAGAGACACAAAATAGAAAACCATACTAGAACATATTTTACTAGTCTAAAACCTCCATAATATTATAGAGTGTATCAAATCACATGATAATACCATGTTTCAATAAATTTGTATGGTGTAAGTACAGTTTAATAAAGTTTCTAATCCAAAACCATCGATAAGGGTTGCTTAGGCCTATAAAGGGCTAAGAGCTATAAAATGGTATATTCTAAATTTTTGGTCACTTAAAACTATTATAACACTTGTATATTTTATATGATAGTTATCCATAACTTATCAAACATCTATTTCATCATGGTAAATCTCAAAAATGCTTTATTAAGCACTATTACAATATTCTAATTATAATAGTGGACTAACAGGGGCCTATGTAAGGTTTCCTAGATTATTAAACTTTAAAATGGATGTTTGAGCTACCCAATGGATTAACTTGATTATATATTCACTCTATATTATTTATTTTTTCAAAAAAATTCTAAAATCCTTGAATTATCATCAATACTTCACCTACTTACCACTATTTGACTATGTATTACAAAATGGCCCTCAAGGGGATATGTGAGAAGGCTTTCTTGGTTTATTGTATTTAAAATAGACTCCTAATGTTCCAACATAAAATTAAAACATATAATATGAACTCATAACAAATATTAATATCAAATCAATTAATAAACCCTAATATAATTATTCACAATTCAAATTCACTTGTCATTCTAAACTAAATTATCATATAATGATTCCCCAAAGGGACTATGTGTAGTCCAATGAAACTTGAAAAAGGTTATAACATTTATAAATTGTATAAATATATGTAAAGTGTATTAATATTTTTTATTTTTAAACCATTTATAATACTTCTCAAATTTAAAGTGCTTGTATTAGATTCAAAAGACTATCTCTGCCTTCTTGACTCAGTATAAACAGAGTTCTCTCAAATTTCACTATATTCTTCCTCAAAACCTATAAATACATAGAATGAATTAATATAATAAAATAAGAATTAAATAATTACTTTATCCATTGAGTAATCTTAAAATATTCATTCATTCACTGACAACTTTACACAAATCAATCATACAAAAAACATACAATATAAGTTGGGTATTATTCAAATCTTGATATTCTCCTTATTTTTATTGAAAATCTACCTTTATTCCTCAATTTTATATTATTCCTAGACTATAATACACATGTATAACAAAAAAAACTCCTATTGTGCATTTATTTTTTCTTATTTACAAGCCAAACATGCAACCACTCCATCATTCTTGCCAACCACCTTGCATGACAGTTACTTAAAATGCCATTTTGGATGATTTTGTTATTTATTATGCATTGTATATTAATAAACACTTTTACACACTTATATTACCACATTTAACCTTTTAAATACATTTTCCAATCTTTATTTAGTTCTTAATACCTCAAAACATCCCACAATGCCATTTCTAGAATTCAAAATTTCAAATTATGGAAAATGGTGGGAAAATCAAAAGGATTAAAAAAACCTAACCAAAATGTCTCCAATGACATATATGGGTCTTTAAATACCAATAATACCTATCAAAAACAAAAAAAATCATAAATAACCTCTAAAACATACTAACACTTTACATCTTCTATGATGTTCTATATCACCTTCCCTTAATTATTTATCAAATCATTATTATACCATACCATCATTGAAAATATTTAAAATTTATTTCATTTTGGGTGATATTTTTAAATCAATTTGGTTAACCTCCATTTTTAGGATATATTCCACATACTACTATCCACCACTTGATTATCTATACATTTTCATACATGTAATGCATGATCTAGGTCACTTGTGATCCTAAAACAAGAGGGTAAAAAGTTGTGTGCTATTGAGTTGGTCACAAAAACCAAATCAATAGCTAAATATATCTAGAAGAAAGGACCTTATGAATAATTTTAACCCATGTATCTATTTAAATTTTGTTTCTATCACATATTTAAAATCCTTAAAAAATATATTTTAAAAAAAGATATGCCTAATTAGTTTAGTTTTTTGTATTATTGCATTCTTATTTTACTAGATTAGTTTATTTTTATTTTTATTTTGTCATTTATTTTTATTGTGTTCTTAGATTAGTTTGATTTACTAGTTTGTAGTTTTTAAAAAATAATAATACAAGTAGAGTAAGACAAAATTTTGACCACTTACTGACTTTCACTATGCTTAAAACCATACATACTAGATAGTGGTGATCACTATGAAATGTCAAAATTGAGGGAAATGATAATTTTTTATTAAACTCTATTATCATGAATAATATTATCATAGTTCAATTAAATAAATGGTATTTTATTTTATAATATTCACATATTATATTTTTTTACATGGATAAGGAGTCATATATTGTACTTAAACAAAATAAAATTTCATGGATAAATATGAAGGTAAGGGAAATATAACTTATATTTGAATTGTCCTAACCATCCCTCTATCATAGATATATTGGTTCAAAACTCTTAAGATAAAATAAAACATATTAAAAAATGGGAAATCTAGAAATTTTATTAATTTGTTTCTAAATATTCTCCCACAAGGGTGATTTGGCTAATATCCATCAGGTTTATGGATGTCTAGATAGGAATGGATCAAGGAATACAGTGGAGTCATAAGAATATTTTTGGGAAGATATATGGCTAACTAGTTGAAGAGAAATGTGGGACTATTCCACTCTATGCCTTGGATTAATTTGGTCCATTCTAGTTAGTCTTATATTAGAATGGTCCCACTTAATATTCACCCCCTTTTATTTCATATGTATAAAAGGGTGAACCCATGGGAGAAATTGACTTGGGTTTTATAACCCAATGGGCCTAAGGATTTAAAAGGAGATCCCATAATCATGAGATATTATGAGTTCAAAATAATAGTAAGAGGCCACATCTCTAAATAATATGTTTTCATAGCCAAAGGGAACATGATGGAGGAGCTACCTTGAGGTATTTACACAAGTGGTAGATGATACGCCATTGACACTATGGTAGCTTAAAAATTATTATAATGTCATTTGAAGTTCATAGTCAAAATCAAACCTTGTGCATTTCAAGAGCCATGATGATGACACATGGAGGGTAGGGATCTCAAGTGTGGCTAGAGATAAATGATGTATAGTTAATTCTAGTAATGATATAGCCTTAAGAATACAATGATCTAGTGACCCATTAAATTGCCATAGCCAAATTTTAAATGGCATAGTAGATATTTTCACATGGACTAATAAATAACTAATGGAAAATGAATTTATAATTAAAGATGAATGACACATTTATGTAATAGAGTGATCCCAGATATCAAAATTTAAATTTGGTGTGACCTTGGTCTAATTGAATTCAATTATAAACACCCTATTTTGAGCTGGTTTTAAGGAATGAAGTATCTATCTTTGGGAGCCCCCAAATGGAATTCTATGAGGACCATAAAGAGATAATAGTTAATTAAAATAATCTAAGGCCATACAAAAATTAAGAAATTAGTGAATATGTTATATGGGTGTGTAGAGGTCATGAATGTCTATAAAATTTTCCCTTTCTCACTCAAATTAATGATATGGTATTTATTTGTGTAGATGATCATTTTTTAAATATAATTTACTAATATTTATGAGTTGATTATATTTTAATTTTATATTATGATTTTTATTGTGGTTTAATTATGATATTTTAATTATATTTAATAGATGTGTATATTCCATTATCTATATTTTATTGTTTTACATAAGTTTGCCATATGGACTCAATCAAAATTAATTGTCCTTTGGGTCTTGCACTATATTTGTATAAATTATTTTTGTCTAATTAGGTCCAATAAATAATACTTAAATGTGTAAATGGATTTATGATTGTGATTTATTCACTATTAATAACTAAGAAGATATATGAAACTTCTATTTTATACCCTACCATTCCCTCCTTTTTTATTTTTTATCAAATGAATTATTTTATCATACTATAATTGTAAATATCCACATTTAGGATCATTTTGCGTGATGTGTTCAAATCACACAGGTGAACCTTCCCTATTGTGAGACATGCCACAGGTTCACCACTTGTGTTACTATCCACACTTGTAATAATTGAAACTATTTAAAATATAATGTAGATCAACATAACATAATATATATTGGTTAGCTAAGATGTAAAATATTTAATACATGAAAAATAGAATAATTACCCTTAAGGTAGGTTAACACCATACAATACATATTTAGGGAGGAATAACTTCAAAATCCCAATTCTAGGGGGAGACCTACAATATCCTTATACCAAATAAAAGACTTAAAAATCATTTGATTGATATCATTTGCAATGATATTCATCTCCTTTATATGGACCTCTATATAACTAACAATGGATGGGTATCCTCCTAATCTTAATGTAGGATTACCATTAACAAATATACTAATTCCAAAGTTAATAATTTAAAATAATATATTATATCCATATAACTAACTAAGGGGGATGTCTGCTATATGTTAAAATCTCCATCAACCCATATTCATTAATATATAGTATCACTAGGTACATAGAACTTTTTTCCTCCTTGACATGTTTCATCCTCAAAACATAATAATAAAGCAAATAATGATTATTCTTCAAATAATTTCCCACTTATCTCCATGATATATTATCAAACCACCCATATGTGATCTTGGTAGGTGATAACTCACCAACCTTATTTACAAACTCCATTATGGTAATATTATTTAATTCATGGTCATAAATATAAATCCTTGGTGCCCATTCATAATGATTCCTCCTTTGATTTCATGTTCCTTATTTTTATGTGCTACTCTAATTTTATGCATAGCCACAATAGTTGTTTTTTAGCTTCCATGAATAGTCATACTAGTTTCCCCACTGATTTTATTTCCACATTATTTCATGCTATTTTTATTTTAAACATAATCGTAGTATTTATTCTTTATATTCTATGCATAGACAAATTTATTTATCCACTAATTCCTTGTGTGTCCTTAGTAATTGCTACATTGATTTACTATATGGACAAAGTTATAGTTGTTATGACACTCCATGACATGCCTCCATGATTTATGCATCTCATTATGATGTGGGTGAATATATGCCTCAATATGTTTTTATATTGTCACCTTATCAACCTTCTCTTTTACCTCTTCCACCTTTTCATGTAGTAGTGATTTTATATATTGACTAGATGAAGTGTTATTCTATGATTTTTCCATTTATTCATCTAAATATTATTTATGTTGTTATTCACCATATTAAAATTCATCCTTATGATATACCTTTAATTTTATTATGCCTTTCCACATGTTATTTCATGTAAAGTAACCTTCATTTTTTTTGTACCAAAATTTCATGGAATGCTTTTGCACATTAATATTTATTATTCCTAAAGTATCTAAGGGTATGCAATAACCATAACCACACCATTCATATCAAAATAATAACAATATGAATGTAAAACATATTTATCCATAATGAGGTCCAAATATTAAAAAAATAAATTTTTCTTAACATCTACTTAAGCTTCCTTGATATTATTTTATTGAAAATGTAGATGCTGAGTTACATCAATTTTGATGAAGTTATACTTATTTATAGGGTTTATAGACACAATAATATTCTTCTTTTAATGAATCCTTGAAAATGAAATATAATCTCTTTTTTGATCTAAGTTGTTGAAACCTTATCCCCCATCTCACCTTTTTCCTCATCAAAATCCTTTCCATCATATTTAGCCTCTTCATAATTATTCTTATTTTCTTCTTATTGATTAGCTACATTCTCTTCCTCATTATTTTTTTCCTTTTATTTTTCTTCTTATACATATTTATTATTATATTTTTCCTCTTCTTCCACATCATATTCCTAAACCTCTCCTTATACATCATTTGTAGCTTCCTCCTCCTCATCAATGTTCACATGATTTGCATAATCCTCCTCGTTACCATGATCATTATTATTTTCCCCATCATTCTCATTTTTCACCTTTACAAACTTAATCAATTTTGTAATTGATATATGCTCTTTTCCACATCATACAACATATCTCACATCCACTTATTATAATCTTAGTATAACTCTATGAGCCACACCGAATTAGGATTAATGAAGAAAAAATAAATTTTCAATAAATCACATCACACTAATCATACCACCTCAAATTTTTTCCTATATATTCCATGTAAGCCCATACAAATACAATAAATCAATTATGTAAAAATTACCAAAAAATTATCTTATATAGAAAATATATGTAAAATAATAAACCAATAAAAAGGTATCACAAAACTTTTCAAAAAATTATCAAATTTTTATTTTATGATTTTTTTATGATCATAGAAATTCAGTAAAAAAAATCATGGAAAAATTATTGAATTTAGAAAAGATATGATGAATGCATTAGAAACCCTAAGGTAACAACAACTTCATCAAAACTAATCATCAAACCTCAATTTTTTTTTTATTATGATGTCCTTTAATACTATCCAAATCCATTAAATAATTTGTATTATTTTTTTTGATAAATTACAAGATATAAGTGATTCTTTTAAAATTAGGATTTTAGCCAAAATATTTGTCCAAATCTATGATTGATACCACTTGTTATGATCAAGACTTGTAATAATTTAAAATATTAATAATATAATGTAGATCAACACAAAATATTTTATAGTAGTGGGAAAAGTTGACCAAATATTCAATATATGTAGAAATAGAATAATTACCCTTAAGGTAGAGAAACATTATACCATACTCCTTTAGGAAGGAATAACTCCATAATTCCACTTTGAGGTTGATACCAATAATATACTTATACCAAATATAATAATTAACACTTAATTGATTGATATCATTTACAATGATATTATTCTCCTTTATATAGACCTATGTAAATAATAATGGATGGGAAAGCTTTTGATCCCAATGTAGGCTGACCAATACTCAATGTACTGACTCCATATGTTATTCATCTATAATAATATATTGGACCCATATAACCAACTAAGGGGGATGTGTGTTACATGTTGGAATCTTCATCAACTCATAAATATTAATATATCATATCCATAGGTACATAACAACTTGATTATCTATACAACCACATAATTTAAACTCATGCCCTAGGTCACTTATGATACAAAAAAGAGAGGGTGAAAACCCATTATCTATTTTGGATGTTTTTAAAAACCTCATCAACAAAACTAGTGTCAAAAGTAGACCTTGTTAAAGTTATTTTAATGATTAATTGGTAATTTAACCCTTATCTTATACTTATAATTAATTAAATAATAATAATATTAATTTATTTATTACTATGAGGTGGAAACATTGTAAATAAATAACCATATTATATTTATTTAATTATTTACTAGGTTTTTATTAAAATATTTAATTGAGACATTAATCATTGATGTTTTATTTAGGATATTAATTAACTCAGCTATTTTATTTATTCGAGATTGTTGGACTTGTTACTTAGAATGATCACCTCCCTTCATATTTACCTATAAAAAGGTTTTTAACCCTATGGTGAATAAGAATTATGTATCTTGACATTTTTAAGATATTTGGATTATCAAAAGTCTTTTGAAAGACTTTGCTGAGAAGGAGTGAGAAGTTGAAGTTGTATGGGGGTATATTGTTTCTCTATCAATGAAAAATAACTTGCTATGTTTTTTACCTCTTTAAGGTTTTCCCATGATAAATATTGTGTATAGTGTGTTCATTGATCTGTGTGCTCTATTTAATCTTTGCTTATTACAATTCTTCTAGATTTGGTCTGTGTATTACTTCATTGTTGATTTCAACATGGAATTAGAGATAGGCTAGGAGCCCCAAACACCTATAGTGTGGCTTAAGGGGAGGGTGTTGGAAATAAGCCACACCCAAACTGATGATGGGCTAGACATAGAGGGTCCATTAGCTCGGTTGGTAGAGCACTCCAATAATAAATGGAAGGTCTTAGGTTTGAGGCCTAGCTGATCCATATGAGTTGTAGCTCATGTGTGGTATTAGAGCATGTGGAGAAGATTTTGACTGGAAATCATATCTAATAAATAATATCTTTCCCTAAATCTCATTAAAAGTAGTTTATATTCAATTTTTGAAGCTTTTTCAATGTGGACAAGTTGTACGACCCATAGTACGGCTTTGTGTTTGAATAAATTAATCAAATTATTCCTATGATGATCTTTAGTGTGTAAAAATTACAATAGCATATATTTATCAGTATAAAACTCTCTGGAGATCACTAAAATAATATTTAAATGATTTATAAATTTTTTTGATTAGTTGAAATGCCATTGTATGGCCTGCATGCTTGAGGAAAAATTCAAACTCATCATTTTCTACATGAAATTATCTCTTGAAAGATTTAATCACTTAGTTTTTCAAATTGAAGACCTCTTTCAAAATTTAAAGGCTTGAGAAGCTCTAGATATTTATTCCCAAATTTTATCTCTCCTCCATTGCCACCTCTATATGGCTTGGGAGGCTATAAAATTCTATTTTTGGCACCAAATGTTTTTTTGAGTGCTTTCCTATAATTGGAAAGAGATTTTATGGAGATTTACAAAATTTATAGACTTGAAAAGGCTTGTGTCTCTTTCCATCTCCACCCCTACTTGCTCTTGGTGCCATTATCTTCTACAAGTAGTAGCAAGGTAAGTATAAAGTTCATTTGAAATATTTAAAAAATATTTTAATTTTATAATTCAATAATTCCATGAAAAAATGGTGAACCCCAATTTTATTTAAAATCTTATTTATCAAAAAGTAAAAAAAATATCAAAGTTTTATTTATAGATTTATTTTTACATGCACATTTATTTATATATTTTTTAATTTAAAAATCATAAAAAAATTATGTATAATTTTGTGCATGCAATCTTTCAAACTTTAGTATAGAAGAGTTGGCTTCTATTTTTTTGTTAGAATCTTGTAAAGAAAGATAACTCTAGTGTTCAAATATCACTAGCCTTTAATCAAAATTGATTGAAAATTAAATTAATTTGAATTTCATTTCTTGGTTTGTGTGCCTTCCTTCTCATTTGAAAACCCCTTGATCTGTCGACTTGTACTTCTTTTGACAATTAATCTAGTCTAAACCTAGGTAAGTATAGTCATCCAACCAGTCGATATTAAAGTTTTGACACATTCTAGACACATTGGTGTGGTCAATTTTTAGTTTTAAAACTTAATATTATTTATTTTATACCTTTTTTTATTAATTGTGCCTAGGTGGTTATTATGAGTGAGACTCTTCTGACACCTAAAATTATGCAAATTTATTCCAATTATTTTTTTGGTTAACATATAAATTATATATCTAAATATAGTTACATTCTCAATTAACTTTATTTTATAAATATTTCAAAAAATTTCATTTAAAAATGTTAAATCATAAAATTGTTCTTATTTTTAGTGTATTTTATGACATTTGTGACACCTTGCTTCATCCCAAATTTGTGAAAATTTATTTCTTTATCAAGATTTAATTTGAAAAAATAGTGTGTATTTACTTTTTAAACTTTTATTTAATTATTAACAAATTTGAAATTCACATTTAAAAGGTTATTTATTAATCATTTCAATATTGTCATGTTTAACAAGAAGTCATGGCTTCACCTCACTTTTCCTTAGACAAATCTCAAATGCTTAATGGAAAAAAATATAAAATATGGAAATTTCATGTTAAATTTGAATTCATCACTCATAAATTATGGAATATTGTCATTAGGACTAAGAAATCCACATCTGGACATCATGTGACCCCTGATCTTAACAATGCATTTAAATAGAAATCATATGAAGCTATGTCCATTATCATGAAAAGTGTTAAAGATGAATTCCTTCTCCACATTGGTAATCAAGAATTTCCTTATGAAGCTTTGAAACTTTAATCCATGCACAAGGGAACTTGTCTCTCAAAGATAATTACATTAATCCTTAAATTACTGACAACACCTATGAAAGGTGATGAAAAAGATGTGAATTTTCTAGCTAGAATTAAGAACATTATAAATCAGTTAGATGGTTGTAATTGTAATTTGATTCATGATCAGTTTCTTTATTTTACCATTTAATTGAATATTAATAAAAAAATTATAAATTTCATTTCAATTTTAAATCCAAAACATCAAACTAAGCAAGATATCCTTGACCTTACCACCTTATCTACTCTAATAATTTAAGAAGAACAAGCAATGACCAATTTTGATTATAAAGAGAATGCCACTTGGGCACTTCTCACCTTAAATAATTTTTTTTATAATAATAAAAACCAAAAATCTAATCGTAACTCTAGTAAAATCAAAAATGGGAACAAGAAAATTGGTAATAAGAATCATAAACCTAAATTCAATAGAAATTATAATTTGGGTGTTAAATTTGGGTTAAAAATGGAAACATGTTATAAAAATAAGGATAGAATTAAAAATCAATCTTATAAAATTAACAAAAGGAAGAAATCTAATCAAATAAGGAGAAGAGTTGAAACCCTAATCAAAATAACAATCAAGATTAGAATGTTATTGCTTTATATGTTTCTTTATTTACTTCAAATGAAAATGAGTGGATTTTAGATAGTGGTGCATTGCATCTTATGACATGTTTATTTGATATTTTGTATGATTCTAGACATTTCTCTAAAAGAATTTACTTAGGAGATAATTAATTTTTAGAAGCAACTAAACATGGAAAAGAAAAAATTTCAAATGTTATTATTAATGATGTTTTTTATGCACCTAAGTTTAAAAAGAATTTATTATCTTGTTATCAAATTAATAATGATAATTTCATTGTAACATTGCTTTAATATATTTGGTCTATTAGAAATCAATCTAGTTCCTTGATTTTTTAAGGTGTTCAAAATAATGGTTTATATATCTTCTATCCTTCTTCTACATGTTTAATTTCATCACATAGAAAGAATAAATCTCAGTTATCACATGAAAGATTAGGACATATTAATTTTATAAGTTTACATTATATGTCTATTAAAAATATTATTTTTGGACTTCCTTATATCCCCTCTCATCATGAAACTTGTTATGGTTGTTTATTTTGTAAATAAAATACTAACCCCTTTCATAAGAATCATGATGCAAATTCCTCTCATCCTTTAGATTTAATTCATATTGATGTTTTAGAACCTCTTTAAGTTTTATTTTTTAATGTTTATTTATATAATATTACATTTATTGATGATTATAATAGAATGATTTAGTCTTATTTCATTAAAAATAAATATGATGTTTTGTCTAAGTTTAAAAAAATTAAAGCTTATGTTGAAAATGTATCTGATTTTTCTATTAAGAGATTAAGAATTGATAATAGTGGAGAATATGTTAGTAAAAAAATTTATTAAATTTTCATTAGTTATGGTATTCAAATTAAAATAACAACTCCCTATTCCCCTTAGTAAAATGGTATTTCTAAAAGTAAAAACCACACCATCATAGAAATGGCTAGGACTATGTTGCAATCTGTAAAAATTTCTAAGTTGTTATGGGCCGAAGCCATGAACACTACTATTATTATTATGAATAGAGTCCCTACCAAATCCTTGCATCTTTCTACTCATTTATAAATGTAGACTAAGAAAAAACCTAGTGTGGCTCATATTAGGATTTTTAGCAGACCTACTTCTATCTTTTTCCCTAAAGTTTAAAGGAATAAACTTAACCCCACTTCCTATTCTTTCATTTTTGTAGGATACATAGGTAATACAAAAGTTTTAAGAGTGTATGATCCCTCTAAATGTTATATTATTGAGAATAGGAATGTTCTTTTTTCTTGAAAAATATTTTTGTGAGTCCTTTGTGGATCTTCCTCAGTGTTCTACTAATGAACCTAACTCTCATGTTTCTCCTTGTGAGGAAACATATTCCCTTATGGAAGTTGATTTAGTTATGGATAACTTAGATTCTTAAGAACCACCTGATTTTCATGTTCAATATAAAATACCTAAATGAGAAGAATACCTAATTCAATATTCTAATGTTAATAACCTTAAAAATTTTAATGGTCAACATTATTATCAGGTATTAATGATTATGTATTAATGTGAACCTCAATCTATTAAATAAACCACACAAGATGATAGATGAAATATTGATATGCAAGATGAATATAATGCCTTAATTTAAAATTAGACTTGGTACCTTGTCCCTCCTCTACCTAAAAGACATATTTTTAGTTATAGGTGGATTTATAAGACCAAATATAATTTAATTAGTAAAATTGACAAGTTTAAAGCTAGATTAGTTGCTCACAGGTTTACTCAAAAACCCAAGATTGACTATGTTGAAACCTTTACTCCTGTAGCAAAAATGAGTACTATTAGAATTATTATTACACTTTCAACCCAAAATGGTTGGGTTATCTACCAAATGTATGTCAAGAATGCAATTTTAATAGTGATTTAGAAGAAGAAACCTATATAACTTAGCTTAAAGGTTTATTTGACCATAATAGATAACATTATGTATACAAGTTAAAAGAATATTTATATGGTTTAAATCAATCTCCTCAAGCTTGGTATTCTAAAATTACTCATTTTTTCAAAGAATTATGTTTTTATAATTGATAATTAGATAATGATCTCTTTGTTAAAGTTGAAAATGGTCATTTGATTTTAATTGTATTATATGTTGATGATTTATTGATTATTGGTGATCTAACTAATTTAATTCATAAATATAAGGATAAACTATGTCAAATATTTGAAATGATTGATTTAGGTATTCTACATCATTTTTTAGAAATGTTTATATTTTAGAATAAAAATTTAATTGTTATATCACAATCTCAGTATGCACATAACCTTCTTGTTAAGTTTAACATGCTTGATAGTAAATATTATTATACTCCTATTGAAGTTGGTATTAAATTTGATCTTAAACCTACATGTGAAAAATCTAATCCTACTTTGTATAGATAGATTATTGGAAGTTTGATTTATCTAACCATTACTAGGCTAGATATTTCATATCCTACCAGTGTTACTTCTAGATTTATGCAGGATCCTTATTTGGATCATTGGAAATTAGCTAAACATATTATTTATTATATAAAATAAAAAATTAATAATGGTTTATTTTATTCTTCCACTGATAATTATAAATTATATGGCTATTATGATGCTGACCATGTTTATGATACTTTAGATTTCAAATCTACTTTTGGATATGTGTTAAGTCTGGTGCAGGTGTTATCTCTTGGAGCAACAAGAAGAAACCTACTATATCTCTCTTATATATAATCTAAGTAAAAAAGTGATATGAAAGGTGATAAAAAATCCATATGGCTACAAATTTTGTTGGTACAACTTCATTTAGATGCTTCTCAGAGTACCATCCTTCATTGTGATAACCAAAGTTGTATAGCTCTGGCAAAAAATCTAGTGCAACACCAAAGAACTAAACATATTGAATTTTTTGTGGATTTTATTTGAGAGAAAGTCCTTAATGATGATATAAATCTATAGTTGTGTCTTATAGATGAACAAGTGGTAGACATCTTCACAAAGTGACTTGGTGCTACCAAGTTTTATCAGTTTCATGCAATGTTGGGACTCTCAGATTTTCTATTGAGCATGAGTGTGCATTGCAATGCCACCTCCTAACTACCATTTGTTACTCCTTCTCTATACTTATTCTCATTTGTAAATCATTTTTAAAAAAAAATTTGGAAGTTATTTTATTGAAGTAAACTTCAGGTGGAATTCTTACTTTTGTACCCCAATACATTTAAAGCATAATGTGTAATGGGGATCCTTATATTATAAAAGGATCCAAATATGCTTAGTGATTTTTCATGAGAAACAATGAGATTTAATCTCATTATCATGTTATCCTAAACTTAATTTTGAGTAGTTTACATAATATAATTCCTTTTATTTCAAAAAGTGACTTTTGGCATGATGAAGGTTTTTCAATTTTTCAAATTTTGTACATTGTGTAATTATTTTATGGTGATTATGGAATTTGTTCCCACTTAGAATTAAGGGGGAGTGTTAGAGCTATTTTAATTACTAAGTGGTAATTTAACCATTATCTTATACTTATAATTAATTAAATAATAATAATAATAGGTTATTTATTACTATGAGGTAGAAACCTTGTGTAAATAAATGACCATATTATATTTATTCTATTATTTAGAAAGTTTTTTAATTAAAATATTTAACTGGGACTTTAATCATTTAAAGTTTATTTAAGATGTTAATTAATTGGGATCTTTTATTTATTTAGGATGGTTGGACCTATTATTTACAATGGTCACCTCCCCTCATATTCACTTATAAAAAGGGTTTTAACCCTATGATGAATAAGAATTCAGTATATTGAAATTTTTTAGATATTTATATTATCAAAATGTTTGTGAAATATTTTTATAAGAGGAAGTGAGAATTTGGAGTTGTATTGGGGTATATTGTTTCTCTATTAATGAAAAATCACTTATTGGGTTTTTTTTTACCTCTTTGAGGTTTTCACAAGATAAATATTGTGTACAGTGTGTTCATTGATCTATTTGCTCTATTTATGCTTTGCTTATTAAAATTATTTTAGATCCAGTCTATGTATTTCTTCATTATTAATTTCATTAGATGTATGGTTTAAAAGATAAGGAAAAATGTTTATATATTTACATGCAGATAGAGGACTTGATATCACACATGAATAAATATTTCATGTAGGTGTAATAACTTGTATCAAATTAGAGAGGCACAACCTCATCCTAGATAAAATCATAAATATCATATGCTTACGCCATACATTAGATTTACGAAGACTTAAATTTGTATCTAAGTGCATATAGACAATAAGTTCCTGATCTAGACAACTCAATCTAATTTTCATCCCTTTAATGACATGCATTCAATCTCAAAATTACACAACAAAAAAACATGGTGTCTTATTACTTAAATCCATTTCAAATTATAGCAAGTGAAATAGTTTAATCACATTCTACCTTTTATATTAATATAAGTGTATTATTTTTTATACTATATATAATATAAATAATTCTTAAGTTTTATCATGTTTAATTTTACATTATCAAAATAAGGTAAAACATATTGGTGAATTTTTATACAACATTGAAAAACCCTAGGTTTCCCTTAGCATTTCATCTGTATTTCTATGGTTTCATATTTCCATATTTTAATCTCATTTTCAAACCTAAATTTTTATTTGCCCTCAATCAAAAATTATACATGGCTATAATTTATATACATAAATTTTAATTTTCTAACTCAGGATATGATTATAATAATTACACATTTATTTCCTTTAATATGAAATATATGTAAGAATAATTTAATTTAATGGATAAAACCTTTGTAAAATAATAAGGATGCAATTAATAATGAAAAATATTTATCCTTTATTATTTTTTTTTATAATATTACATCTAAGTTTATACTTATTACCATTAGGTGTCAAATGGCATGCATGGATCCTTTTGTTCCTCCCCAAAAACCTTAAGGTTTTTATAGCTACCATCCCTCAAATAAGTCAATGTTTTTACCCTTCCATGTCCTAAGGTGACCAATTATATATTATAAAATGGATTTCATTATAATTTTCCTCGTCATCTTCCTCTACTCTTGGAAGAAAAATCACTAAGAGGGATGAGGGTGAATCAATGTCTTCAAAACATTCATTTAATTTCACTAAACCATACATGAACCATTCATATGAACATGAACATTTAACAAAGCATATGCAACCATATAAGATCATGAAACACGTTACATATGTGGGAAAACCTTAAGGGTAATAAAACCCAATGATATATTAAAATATACTACATTCCTATAATACAAAAGCCAATCTTTAGTGAATCACCAACTCCACATGGAGCACTAACCCTAACTAGTCAAACACCCACTCAACTAAGCTTTAGCAAGTACTAACCTACAAGGAGGCACCAACCCCCTATATGAATCATCACAAACTCATCCACATGAAACTTTTGATCACCTTAATAAAACCTTTTTTCCACACAATAGATTATGATCACATTCTTTAAATCTTCTCACTCTTCCATCCATCTCAAATTGGCTTCTAGGCTTCTTTGCTCAACTAGGTCTCTTCAAGATAGATTAGGTCATATAACCTTGATATTAATCTAAATTACCCATATTATATCTTCATGATAGTTTTTATACACCCATATTATGGTTTACAATACCTCTTTGAGATCTCTAAATTGATATTTCATTTGCTTACACTCACCCAAATTGGCCTCAAACTACATTGTATATATAGCATTCCTTATTCATATGTCACTTATTCAGATAATCACCCTTAAATTATTAGTTAAAAAATGTAATATGTCTTAGGAAATCTCATAAAAATTATAAAAATTAATATTGAGTCCATCTTGGTCTATCATAACTCTTTTAGACCTTATTTTATGGTTTAGGTCTCATGGAGACCTAATTCCATTAGGTCAACTTTAAGACACGTTACACTTTTCCTTCCTTGGAACACTTTAAAAATATCAAAATGATAGTAACATAACATATAAAAATTAAATATACCTCATCTGATGTCTTTGATTCTCAATAATACATTTTCTAACAAATCACTACTTCGAACCCCTCATTAGTAATTAGTCCTATTAGGCTTGTGTACACCAAAAAATTTATCTTTCAATACTAAAGCTCCAAATAACATAATCCATTAAAAAATTATCAAAAAAATGTATATATAAATTATATATTATGTCAGGGTCATAAATATATTCCTAAAACACTTAGAATCAGAGGAAAAAGGCTTAAACTCATCTCTTCAGTATGCTCACTTAGAACTATCAAGACTATCAAAAGCTAGTCATGAAACTACTTGAAATATAAAACATAAAAGGAAAATTTAAATGATTATAAATAAATATAAAATATTATATAATATCTTCAAGAGTCATCCAAACATTGGTTTTACAAACTAATCTTTTGACCTTATCTCATATAGTTTTGCATGAACCAGAAAAGCCATTTTGACTTCAATTTTTCAAAATATTACACTAAAAAAATATATTTAAAAGAGTATTAACATGAATTTAAATTCAAAATAAAAAATTTCATATGAATTATATACTTTAACTCAGGGCATACAGTCTCAAACTCATCACTGCAACTTTCTTACTCAGAACTACCAGTTTATGTTAAAGCACAATCATGGTGATATTGACCTTCAACACCTATATCACCACTTTCAAAGACTTTTTATGCATGTATAATAAAATATTAAATCTCTAGACCATATTAAAATATAAAAATCATATGGTCTAGTGGCTACTATTGGGCTTACAAACCAATTTATTGACCTCACTACACACAGTCCTCACTCAGTCAGACAAGTGATTTTGGTTTCATCATTTTCACCACTATACCTAACTTACAAGATTTATACCAAGAATTAATATTAAATAACATTCCAAAAAAATATATCCATTCACTTGGTTTCATCACTCTATCATTATAATACATTCTTAATCATCTTCTCACTACTACCTAAGTTTTTCATTATTTCCACCATTAGGCTTATTAGTGACTAGCTAACTTGGATGAATATTTTATCACACTTGAGGGATAAAACCTATATATAAAACTTCTTGGAAATAAAACTTGAGTCTCAAGCCTCATCTTCCATCTATTTTCATACTTTGACTAATTCAACTTTGACTGCTATAATAAATCTCTAAGAAATTACCACTTTCCTATAGGGTCTACTCACACACCTGACAACTCAATCACACCTAGATATGCCTGAGAGAGTTGAATACAACCTCAAATATATTAAGTGATATTATCAAATTATTATACTAACTTTTTATTAACATATTCAACATCAAGTCCTTATTAGGGTTATAAAAGGGTTTAAACCTATTTCCATTCTTAACAATAGTTCATAAAGTATAGCCCCTCAATCAAAAAACAAATGCCTAGAATTTTGAGCTAGGACCATTCTCCATCTACCATGATTATCTCAGGTTCCCATGCAATGTTTTGACTACTTAATGAGCATAATAAAATCCATGTTGGGTTGAGAACCCTTCATTCTAAGTACTCAAGACACCTCAAAATAACTTTGCATGCCTTATCCTTCAAAATATGACCTAAAAATACATGAACACACTTGAAACAACATGCCTCATCCATAAAAATTCATAAATAAGCTAAAAAATTCTAAAATATTATCATGACCCTTCATTATGCCACATTCTCACTCTTGGTTCTCTATACCTTAATCTCCAAACTAAATTAGGCCTTATATCTAACTTTCATGCCTCTTTACATGCAATCTCAACCTCAATCACATACTCAAACAACCTATCTAATGCTTAACACTATCATGAATCCTTCACATGTCTTAATAATAGATAATAGTACCTCATTAGGCTAGGTAGGTCCCACAAGTGGTCTAGGTGTATACATGGTCTGAAAATATTATCCCTACAGGCTCAACTTGAGACTATCATGAGTGTTATAATTCCTATTATACATTCTCAATCAACCTAATACAACCAATCATATGCCTATGTGCACTCATCTCACCAAGATACCATGTTCATATCTTATTATGAGGTCTTTTCATGCCATAACTAAGCTTAGGCTACTCAAAGACATGTACCTTCATGTAACCATAAGGCATTATTTTCCTTAAAATTCTCTTTCATGACAACATCCTTTGGTTACAACACTCCATAAATTCCTTTTGTCACATCAACACACTAATAAACAGACATACTTTTTCAATGACATCAACCTCATAGAAGATGTACTATTGACATCAATGACAATACTCAACAACCTCCCCATTTTTCATTAATATAAACCACTTTCAAAAAATTCTCTCAATAAGAAACTTATCCCTCATTCTAAACTTTCTCCCCTTTTGACATAGATGAAAAAGTCATGTCTAAAACTCCTTGGATCATACTCCTTACAACCAAAATACTCAATAGATAAGACTATGAGTTTATGAGTAATAATAAAAACATGCTTTCCTATATCCATACATACTTTCCTAGAAAAAATCACCTAATCTTGGAGCTAACGAAACACCTGATTAGCTCCCCCTAAGTACTTGGATTCTCCAATGATTATTAGGGATAGTAATTATAACAAATTATTATCTTATGTGTTCAAATGTTACCTTTGAAAGTGGTTTGATCAAAATGTCTTCAATATGATTATGTATAAAAATATATTCAAGTTTGACACTTTTTTCACTTACCTACTCTCTTAGGAAATTATACCTAATGTGAATGTTCTTAGTCCTTGCATGCATGATAGTTTTCTTTGAGATGCTTATATCACTTATATTATCATAATAGATGGGGTTAAGACCATCATACTCCACCTTGTAGTCTTTTAGGGTCTATCTCATCCATAAGACCTAAGTGAAACATGAATATACTATAATGTACTTAGCCTCACAAGTGGATAATGATACTGATGGTTACTTCTTGATTATCCATAAAAATAGACACCCACCTACGAATAAAGCTCCTCTATTGATAATCACCCTATCTTCTAGACTTTTTTCCTAGTCTACATCTATATAGGCTATCGAATTGAACTCCTTATTCCTTAGATACCATAACCCATTCTCCATAGTCCCCAGGAGATACATGAGTATCCCTTTGATTTATTTTAGATTATTTTTGATTGGATATTCTTGAAACCTTCCCATAAGACCTATTACTTGCATGATGCTAGGTCTAGAATCAATGGTGTATAGAAAACTTCCAACCACTGACTTATATGATGTCTAGTTGACCTTTGGAGACTCATATTCCTTTCTCAACTTACTCCCTATGATAATAGGTATACCAACAACCTTTAAATCTTCCATCTCAAACTTCTTGAACATCTCTCTTATATACTTGGCTTGTGAAATGAATATACCTTTTTTAGATTGAGTGATTTATATCCAAAGAAATAATGATATTTATCCCATTATAAACATCTCAAACTCTTTCCTCGTCACCTATGAAAAGGCCTTGGTCATGTTATCATTGTTTCCACCAAATATGATGTCATCTACATAGACAACTACTACCAATTAAAGGTCATCTTTTGACTTTATTTATAGATTACTATCTATAACCCATCTCTTAAATATTTGATCCAATAGATACTTGTCCAACCTTGTATACCAATATCTAGGAGCTTGATTTAGAATATAAATATCCCTTTTCAATATAAAAACATAGTCCTTGTCACCTAATAGTGAGAATACCTTAGGTTACTTAATGTACACTTCTTCCAAATTCTTATTTAAAAAAGAATATTTGACATTCATTTGGTATACCTTAAACCCTTTGAGTCCTATGTATGCTAGAAACACTCTGATGGCCTCCAATATTGATACTAGTGTAAATATCTCTTCAAATTTTATCCCTTCATCTTGAGTATATCCCTTATATACAAATCTAGCCTTATCCTAGTGACTTCTCCATATTCATTCAACTTGTTTCTAAACACCCATTTTGTGCCAATAACATTATTATTTTTAGGCCTAAAAACTAGTTCCCAAGTCTCATTCTTCTCTATTTGGTCTAATTCCTCATTCATAGCACCTATCCAAAATTTGTCTTTTTTTGCTTCTATAAGATTCTTAGGTTAAATCTTAGATAATATACTAACATTCTCTTGATTTAGATTACTTGCCAATGTTCTCCTTGTTTGCATACCTTCACTCTTATTGCCAATGATTTGAGATTCAAGATGATCTATTTGAATCTATCTTGAGGAGACTTTTGAGTTTTGTCTCTCCTAAAATTATTATTTTTCCTCATCAACCTCTATAGTTTCATCTTAATTATTGAATTCCATATTCTCTAAAGTATCCTTTACTATGAGTTTGATTTCCTTGTCTCATCAATATTCACATTGATGTTTTCCACTATCTTTTGTAACCTCTTGTTATAACATATATATGTTGAGATAATTGATGAGTATCCTAACAATATACCTTAATCAGATATGAAATAAAACTTTCCTAAGTCTTCATCATCTCTTTTGATGAATCATTTTCTCTAAAACAATCTAAAGTGTTCCACATTAGTAAGTCCACCTTTCCATATTTTATAACGAGTCTTATTTCCATGTCCTTATCTATACTCTATTAAAAATGTAGACTATATTTATTACTACCTCTCTCCAATAGCCATTAAATACTATAGAATCATCTAGCATATTTATATCCATATCTCAAATTATCCTATTATTTCTTTACACTACCCCATTCTACTAATCTATCCTAGCTACTAATAACTATCTCCTTATTCCATGAACCACATAGAAGTCATCAAACTCATTGGACCAAAAATCTCATCCTTTGTCAGATATTAGACACTTGATCTTCCCATTCTTCTCATTCTCAATAAGATCCTTGAATACCTTGAACTTGTCAAGAGCTTATGAATTTTCTTTTAAGAATGCTACCCAAGTCACTCTTGTGTAGTCATCTATGAGTAATGTGAAGAAACTATCTCCTTAAGTGATTTTAATTCTTGTAGTGCCATAGAGATCAGTGGATATTAAATCTAAGGGTATTATCTTAGAGTACTCCTTGGACTTGAACAATATTCTAGTCTACTTACCATGTTGACATGACTTCCAAAGTATGTTTGTAGGTTTGGTGATCTTAGGCATGTTCTTCACATACTTATTAGTTCTTGTCTTGAATAGATTGTCAAAATATAGGTGACCTAACATTCTATGCCATAGCAAAATTTCATCCATATGGTTCAAAAAACAACTCTCCTTTATCTTATTTAAGACATATAGATTATTCTCAGTCCTCTTAGAATTGGCAATTAGCCTTCCTATTTTGGCTTTCCTTATCTCTCACCCTCTATCATGAAAGGTTAGTGTGAGTCCTTGATTAAAAATTTGACTTAAAATAATTATTTTATGTTTCAAACCTTCTACATACAACACATTTTGTGTCTTACTCTTCTCATTTTCCAAACTTAAGATACGCTTTCCAACTATATTGACAATTATTTTGTCTCCAAACCTCACTATTTCTACAACATTCTTTTTCAATGAGATGAACTTATTTTTGTATCCTATCATGTGGATTGATAGATAACTATATATATACCATTTCATTTCTTCACATTGAATGTGAAAATTAGTCTGATCTAACATATAATCCACTTTAATCTTATGGTCTTCCTTATCATATAGTTCATCTTGACCCTTGAGCTAAATATGATCAATCCCAATTTGTTTTTGATTTCATACCAATGTTTCACCCTTCTCATGAACTCTATGGGATTCATATATCTTGTTGAATCTTGAGATACTTCTAACTCTATTATGATATAATCTTACATTGTGTCTCATATTAAGATAATTGTATCAAACAACATTTAAGTACTTACCTCTTGAATGATCACTCCTTTTCCCATGGTCCCATGATAACTTATCCATTATTTGATTGGTATGCCTAATTAGTATTTTCATGTTGGTACTCTTGAATTATTATAAATTCTCATGATATTTCTCAAACATTCTCATCTTGTCTATGATATCTTGTGTTCAACTTTCAAAGAATCTAACTCTGTCTTCAACTAGACTTACTCAACTTCCTTTGATTTAAACCTTGTATTGACACCATCTAATTGATTCTTGAGATCCTTGATAGTCTTATTTTTATGTTTCAAATCATAAAAGGAAATTATGAGATTATATTAAATTTATACTTCAACTTCTCTTTCTTCACTATCATAGTATAATTCTTCATCAAACATGTTGTCTTCTTCTTTTGATCACTAGACATCTTATGCTTCTTAGGATCACCTTCAAGATATTAGACTTGCTTATAAAGACCAATATATGACACCAATTATTGGAATAAAAATAACTAAGGATGGGGGGAATTAAATTAGTGTCTTCAAAGCATTCATTTAATTCCACTTAGGCATACATGAACCATTAATACAAACATGAACATCTAACAAATCATATGAAACCATACAAGATCATGAAACACATTACATATGTGGGAAAAATTTAAAGGGAATAAAACCCACTAATATATAAAAATGGAATATAGTCTTATATGAAAAAACTAATATTTAGTGAAGAACCAAATACAAATGGAGCACAAACCCCAACTAGTCAAGCACCTACTCAGCTAGGCTTTAACAAACATCAACCTTCAAGGAAGCATGAACTACCTAGATGACTCAAAACTAACTCAGCCATCTAAAATTTTTGATCATCTTATTTATCTCTTCTCACTCTTTTATCCCTCTCAAATTGCCTTTTAAGCTTCTTTGGTCAACTAGGTCTCTTCAAGATTGATTAGATCATATGACCTTGATAGTCACCTAAAATACCCATATTATATCTTCATGATAGTTTATATACACCCATATAATTATCTATAATACCTCCTTCATCTCTTTAAAGTGATATTTCCTTCACTTACACTCTTATCCAAATAGGCCTAAAACTACCTTGTATATATACCATTCCTTGTTCATATGCCACTCAGTATGATAATCAACCTTAATGTCTTAGGTAGGCCATATAATAGGTATTAAGACATATCATAAAAATTATTAAAACTAATATTGAGTCCCTATTAGTTTATAATAACTCTATTGGACCTTATTTCACTTTTTAGGTCTCTTGAAGACCGAATTCCATTAGGTCTACTTTAGAACACATTACACTTTGCCTCCTTTGGAACACTTTAACACTCCAAACGTGATAGGAACATACTATATAAAAATAAAATATACCCAAAATTATTTATTTTATTCTCAACAAGACATATTACTATAAATCAGTACATGAAACCCCTCATTAGTACTTAGTCCTATTAGGCTTGTGTACACCAAAAAATATGCCTTTCAATACTGAATCTCAAAATCAAGTAATAAATTAAAAAATTATTAAAAATTTGTATATACATATTAAATATTATGTCATTTTCATCACCATATTCTTAAAACACTTTAACTTATGGAAAAAAGTCTTAAACTCATCTCTTTAGTATGCTCACTTAGAATTGCCAAGACTATAAAAATCTAGTCATGAAAATACTTGGAATCCAACACCTTAAATTAAAATTTAAATGATTATACATATATTAAAAATATTATATAACATATTCATAACAACATCAATCATAAAAACCATAATCTCTAATATCAAACATTGGTTTTTTAGACCAATATTATGACCTTATTTCACATAGTCTTGCATGAATTAAACAAGCCATTTTAAATTCAAAATTTCAACCTTTTACACTAAATTCCTAGATTTATACACACAAAGAAACACCATATGTACTATATACTTCAAATTATGGCATAGAGTCTGAAACTCATCACTATAACTTGCTTACTGAGAACTACCAGTTTACCTGAAAGCATAGTCATGGTGATATTGACCTTCAACATCTGTATGACTAATTTTAAACAATTTTTATGTATTTAGTGAACCTTTAAAATTTATATACCATATTAAAATATAAAAATAATTTTTTATAGTCGAAAATATTGGTCTTAAAGACCAATTTGTTAACCTCACTACACACAGTCCTCACTAAGCTAGACAAGCCATTTTGGTTTCATCATTTTCATCACTATAATTGAATTAAAATCCTTTTAAAAATAATGAATAGGACATAAAATTACCAAAAAAATATCCATGAAATTTTTCTCATCACTCTATCATGATAACACATTCTGAATCATCTTCTCAATACTGCCTAGGTTTTTCATTGTTTCCACCATTAAGCCTATTAACAACTAGCTAAATTGGATGACTAGTTTAACATAGTTGATGGATATTAATTATCAAAAAAACTTAATTTAAATGAAAAATGAGTCTCAAGAGTCATCCTCCATCAATTTTCATACTTTGACTTGATCAACTCTGACTGCTATGATAAATCTCTAAGAAATTATGACTCTCCTATAAGGTCTACTCACAAACCTGACAACTCAATCACACTTGGAGGTAATTTGAAGAGTTAAATACATATTATAATAGTTTAAATAATAATATTAATCCATTCTTGTCCCTTTTTATCAACATATTAAACATTGGGTCCTTATTAGGTTTCTAATAGGGTTTAAACATGTTTCCATTCTTAATAGTCATTCATAAATCATAGCCCCTCAACCTAAAAAAAATCCTATAATTTTGAGCTAGGAACATTCCAAATATACCATTAATAACTTAGGTTATATTCAAAATTTTGATGAGCTAATGATCACAATAAAATCCTTCTCTAGTTGAGAACTCTTCATTTTGAGTACTTGAGAGACCTCAAAACAACTTTTCATGCCTTTTCCTTCAAAATATGACCTAAAACTACATGAACACATAGGAAACAACATAAATAACCTATTAAAATTATTACATAACCTCAAACATTATAAAATTTTATCATGACCCCTTAATAGGCCATATTTTCACTCTTTTCTCTCTAGACCTTAACTTGTAGACCACATTAGGCCTTAAAACTAACCTTCATTCATCTTTACACACACTCCCCACCTCATTAATATAATATATAAACCTATATCATGCTCAAAAACTTCCATAAATCCTTTACATGCCTTTTCAATATATCATGATACCTCATTAGGCTAGGCAGGGCCTAGAAGAGGTCTAGGTGTAGACTTGGTCTAAATGTCCTATCCCTATAGGCTCACCCTAAGACCATCATTAGTTTTATAATTGTTATTATACATTATCAATAAACCTCATAAAACCACTCATTCCTACATGCACTCATCTCACCAAGACACCATGCTCATACCTTCTTACAAGGTTTTTTCATGTCATGACTAGGCTTAGGCTACTCAAATAAATGTACCTTCATCAAAACATAATGAATTAATTTCATTAAAATTATATTTCATTAAAAAATACTTTAGTGATAACACTCCATCAATTCCCTTTATCTCATCAACACACTACCAACTAGGTACACTCTCTCAATGAAATCAACCTAATACAAGATATATTATTGACATCAATGACAATACTCAACATCCACCTCTCATCACCCTCTAGATAGGATTAATATGCAATTTTAAAGTTCTTATAAACAAAAAAGAAATAATAAGGATTCTAATTTTCATTAAAGATTTAGTAAAATAGATAAAAGGGAATTAACTAAATAGTTTAAAATGAATCCATACTTACATGATACATTGTTACATATAACTCAATATGAAATATTAAAATATGTGAAGGTTTTTATATCTAAGGAATAATAACATGATACATTCATTGTTACTAGTTTATGTTTTTGAGGTATTGATTCAATCATTAGTGTTCAAACTACTATTGATGCTACTATTTCTAGGTTTACACCTTTAGATACATATGTGATGTCCACCCATGGTGTGGTGGAATACATGGTTTTTATAGGCTTACTATGTATATTTATACACAACTAACCTATGTAAATAATATGATTTCTACTTATGTTACATCATCATCCTCACCTAATGCATAATAACTTGAGCAAGCTATTATCATTCTGAATGATATGTTATTATAGTTAGAGTAGGTTACTTATATGTAAATTCATTAAATTTATTATCATGCATTGATTCATAATACATTATTATAAATATTTTAAATTATCCCCTAACTATGGGTTTTTTTATCTCATAACCTTACCTTATATGATGGTAAATATGAACTAGATAGGCACCTAGTATCAATGCATGCCACATGATTATATTATATATCCAATTATAAGTTGGTGACTAAGTTATTATTGTGAATTATTATGGATTATAATTTACATTGGTTATATGACCTCTCATTTCAATAAGTTAAGAATTAAATACTCTGGTTGATCAATTAATAACACTTTTTTTTATGAACATCAACAAGAATTATCTTATGCTCAGACTGTAATACTCAATGAAGGATATAATGAGCCAATCAGTGACTATGTGATTTCATATAATATCATACTTTATAATATGTAAAATCCTATTAATAATAATTAATGACAAGATATTAAATTTTTTTGGTCCCTATCCATGAGTTCATCACATTCATAAAATACCAATCAGTTAATGATTTATGTTATGAAATCAATGATACATAAGTTATGAACATTTTCATGAATATTACAAAATATGTGCCTAATGATTCAATTAATTCAAATGAAAAATTTCAATTCAAATAAAATTAAAAGAATAAATAAAATTATAATAAGGGAAAATTAGAGACAATGGTTAATGCAGTTTCATAGTATACTAATAATCTTGTTTTATCTAATCAACAAATGAGGATTTTTTTACAATTACCTTAACCTCCTCGTAAGACTTTTAGATTATTATTATAGTGCAACCTCTTATATCTTATTCATCCAAAATAGGTTGATATACCAAGGGGGCATGACACTAATGAATATTATTACTACCCTAGATGTGATTGACATATTATAAGTTTTTTTAGATAATACGTAAGATTCAAGATCTCATTGATGATAAATTATTGAGCTTAATACAATGTTTAATGATTTAAGAACATAATGAAATGTGAATGTGAAGTTGAATTAATTTTCCAATCATATTCAAAATCATTTGAAAACATAATCTAAGACTAATATTGAGGTACATATAGATTCTAATGGACATACTCTAATTTAATATTGTATGTATCTCAAAACTATCCATCTAATAAGTACCAATGTGTCTAATGTGGAATTTTAGGTTAAAATCATTATTATGATGCAGTCCATAGTGAAATTACAAAAATAAATCCAATATTTAATTTAAATAGTTACATCAATTGAAATAATTTATCACATGCAAAAATTCCTAAATATGCTAGTGAAAATTGCATATTTGGCTCTCCATCCAAAACACTTGTGCCTCAAAATACTCAATCTCAAGTATGAGTTAAGAATGAAAAATATTATATAACTAATAAATAATTATATTTACATAATCATATAAATAATGAAAGTTAAATAATAAGATGTATGCTTTTAAACAAGTTGATAAATTTTCCTTTTATGAATCCTAGAAAGATATTAAAATAATATTGTTATTATCAAGATTGCATGGAAATCATAAAAATAAGTGTTGGGATTTAAAAATTATAATAAAATAAAATTATTAATAAGCTTTACCTTAATTGGATAATTATATTAAATAACTATCATATTAACACATACCTTATATAATATAACAACCCACTAAAATGGTGGTTACATCTTATGAATAAAAATTGGAAAATAAAACTATACAGATGGAACCAAAAGATAATCAAAAAAATATTTCTCTAACTAATACTAAATCAAAGAAATATAATATAATAACCAAATAAATAAATGAAATTAATAACTAATAAAATATTAAAGATAAAAAAATAAAATAAAAATCAATTCTATAACATGGATTAGTAAGTTTTACATACCTTATTAAAAATATTAAAATGATTATAACAATATATCTAAACTGCAAGATGATGATGGTATTTATGATATCTATGATACATAACATAAATATGAACATACACATGATTAATTTTTGGGTTGGTATAAGTATTATGTATTTTAAATATATTATAAATGTTTTTTGGTTTTTTATTACATTGATTCTTATATATTTGCATAAATATGTATAGATGGTCATGCATTGATCATTATTCTAGCCCTAGATTTATTGTGACTATAATTTTCTCAATAGGCATTTTCATTTTGATTGATTATATTTATTTTAACATCAATTAAATTTATCCTAAAATTATACATCCATTATACTATGTTCATTCTAACATGCATATTTTCTTGGTGTACAACTTTCTCACCCTTACACATTGACCATATATACATGTTATGAATTACATTGAGATTACATGATTACATGAAATTATATATACATATTACATGAGAATATAATAATTATTTCCCAGTATGGACATGCCTATTTTTATCTTCACATAATCTATTGAGTTACATTATTTCAATTGACATATATATTAGGGATATATTGGTTTCATGTACTTACTCCACATTGACATGCTATTACATTTGGTACAAATTAAGCCTTTATTAGGTGTCATTGATTATTTAGATACTTAATATATTATATTTCTCAAACTTAACACTATTCTTTCCTTTGTTATATAAATTATTTAAAAACAATTAAAAAATATAAAAGAATCCAGATATTCCAAAAATATAAAATCAAGACCTACGCATGACATGCTTACTAGTTTACATTATTCATTTATGTTATTTATCACATGTTCAGTAGATTATATATACTATTTCATACAAATTAATTTCATGGTATATATTATTTAGATGTATAACTTATAGGTTTTACATGATAAATGGATACATAAATGTAAGACATCCTTATATTTATGGGCCATGCCAATATTGGGGACATTGCATTCCATAGGTTACATTATTACATGTTATATTTTTTGACGAACTTTCTATTTATCATGATTGAGATACATTGATTGCTTACACATTCCTTTATTTTTATTATAGTTATTATAGTTATAAATTTCATGAAAATGTTACATTATTATAATGTGACTTTGACATAGATTAATAGTGTAGACTAGTTTGTCTTGTTCTATACTTCATTATTACTATTTAATTTCCTATAGGATAAATCATTCATTATTTTTGTCTAGATCTTAATTTAGTAAATTAAATTTATTTATTGAGTGTATCAATATATGCCTCTATATTTAGGCCATCGTATCTTATTATGAATTTTTCTTGATTCAATGTATCATTGTTTGTCTCTTTATTTATGTTTTTTGCCTTGTGTGACATTTGATCTTTCCATTGTGTGTAACCTTTGGACTTGTGTGACATTTCATTATAATTTTTTTATATCCCTTGTCCTTGTGTGATAATGAGTGCTATTACATATTATTTATTATGTATACCATTTCCATAACATTATTTACTTATGAGTGTGATTTGGGGCCTAGGAGAACACCTTGTGTAAAACCTAATTAGAACATTTAAATGGGTTATGAATGGAGGTAGATACTAAATGGTAGAATATATGAACTTTTAATGCATTAAATAATAAGGAAATCAATAAAGATGATGAAAACCAAAGTATAACTACATTAACATAGTTTTATTATGCTAAGTTGTATATAATATCTGAGAGATCATATCTATGGTTTCTATGTGATCCATAAATTCATTCTTGTATACATAGATAAATAAAAATAATTAAATTGTAAATTATTTACAATGGAAGGATATTAAGAGTTGGTTAAATCATGATAAGATATAGTAGTAAACAATTAATAACTAATAAATGTCCGAAAGTCATTGAAAAATGTTACTAATGAGCTGACATATACAATACTAACATTATAGTTGTTATGTAGTAATTAATAAGTGAATTAAGATCTTGTATATTGGTATGTAGTGTTGAGCTTGGTCATTGATGTTAAGTTTTCATTAATGTCAAAAAAACCATGAGATACTAGTGCATTAATGATAAAGATGTTATGTTTGATAGATTTATGGTGTGTTCATGTTTTAGAGACCCTATTGGGTGTTTTTAGTGCTTAGAGTGATTATGTAAATGAAAGGAATTCATCATAGCATCATATGAGTCTTTAAATTTAAGTAGTCATCTTAGCAGACAAGGTTGAGTAAGTATTTTGGTGCCATCATATTTCACACATGTGAAGGTTTCATGAGTAGTTTGATACATGGATAGATTAAAATATGAGAGGTGATCATGTGGATCAAATTTTAAGTCTATACATTGAGAATATCAAAAGTTATAATAGTGAAAAGTTGACCTCTCAAATAAAGTTCACTAAGTTTCTATACTTATCCAAATTTGTAAGAAGAGATCTGATGGTGAGCATTCAATAGATCTAATGATGATAATTTATTAAAGTAGAATGATATATAAAAATAATAATTAAATTATATAAATGATATAATGGTTAGAGTATGTTTTTATAGATTGTGATCTAATGACATGTGTGAAGTCAATTTATCAAAGGTTCTTAAGATTGCATGCACTAGTGACATGTGTCTCAATCATGATGATTTGATATAAAACAAATAACACATAGGTTTTCATGAAAATTAAAAAATAAGGTGTGATTATATTTAAATATTCAATGCTATTATATCATGTGGGAATATCAAGTGGCACAAGAGCAGGGACTGACAACAATGTGCATAGAAGGTACACAAGGGTGCCAAGTGTCTTAATAGTGGAAGCATAGATCAATGATCAATGGTTATCATTAAAGATTTAAATTTAGAATAATTATAAGTGTATTTATGGAGTTAAATTTATCTATATTTTAGGGATCATGAGATGATGATAAGTTTTAGATGTTTTGCTTTGAACAGTGACCATTGGCCTTTGAATTAGTAAAGGGAAAAACTAGTTTGTAGTATTTTGATAATATATTTTAATCTAAGAGAAATTTATTGATGAATTTAAAATAAAATTTGAATATTAATTCAAGTTACATCTATAAAATTTTAATATAAGGTATAAGTTTTTTTAAAGTTGTATATATTGAGCTTCAAAGTTGACTATTTGTTCATTCATGGTGTTATTATGTACAAGACTATGATTTGAGTAAATTTTGATTTAGAAAAATATTATTTTTGTGGATGGATTAATTTTAATATGTATTATAATTAATATGGAGTGAACACATGTATCTTAAAGTGATCATTTCTTCTTTTTTTGCTTGATGAATTGATAAAGGGGTAATAGGTCTCCATGAGACCTATAAGGGCTACTAAGGCCTAATTGAAAGGTATTTCTACTTAAGTGTGACCCATAGATGTTATGGAAAACATATGATAATGAATTTGAGATATGAATTATCATGACATAATTATTAAGGGTTAAGGCAAGTATTATGGATGACCTAGAAGTTGATATTCATTAAGACTCTATAAAGAGTGAAAGATAAGGTAATAGTTTAGTGACTTGATAAGGAAGTTTTTGTTGAACAAAATATAAATTGAAAATAAATATATCATATTAAGTGTACCCAATAGATGGAATAAATAATAGAGTTGTTTGAGGATGTTTCTAATGTCATAACAGTGATCATGTAGATCAATAGATTAGGGATGAGTTACAAAGTCTAGAGTGATCCAAAAGGGTGTTTAGATGCATTTATTATATGAAGAGTTGATAGAGAGGTGTTATAAATTATTTATCCATCAAATTAAAATGAAATCATAGTTATATATATCTTTATTTCATAGGTTTTGTGTGGGTGGTCAACATCTAGAACAAGTTAGTGTTTGTACATACTTAGGGGTTGGTGATCCTTGTGAAGTGGGTAATTCACTAGAAGGTATCATGTTTTTGATAATATTATAGGACAAGTATTCCATGTGTTTTTAGGATTGAAAGGGGGTTTTATTCCCTAAGAGGGTTTCCCACATATATCTTTTGTTATGTGTGTGATCTTGAATCATCTTTTTTATTCATTGTTATGAATATCTTGTATGCTTTATGAATGCTTGTGGTCATTGATTAAGATTTTTAAATGATTAAAATTGAAGTTTTAAATATATTTCATCATTTATTCACCCCCCCTCTCAGTGATTATACCTCCAACATGTAGGTTTGTAACTAAAGTCCAATGTTTTTGATGTTAGTGTGATGTTAAATATGAAACAACAATAAACCATAGTCTAGTGATCCATATCCTTTTGGATTATTCACCACTCATTGTAGATAAATATTCACCATTTCATTTATTTGTATTAAGATATGTGAAAAAAAATTTAAAAACTGAAATTCTATAAATCATCCTCCATAAGAAGCCACTTGAACTAGTTTTACAATCTAAAGAGAATGATCTCTTGTCGAATCATCCATTTGAATTGAGTGCCAATGATTTGATTTTATTCTACTAGTATGATACAATGTGGATCAATTTGTGTCTATTGTGGAGTATTTAATTTATCTAATTTATCCTACATGGGTGTAAATAAATGACATAAGAGTTATAACTTGAATTCTATATGAAACCCAATATAGGAAAGTAGATTAAGCTCAAAACATTCTCTCTTAATTTCTTGATGATGGTATAGGGCATGTACCAAAGTGGAAAAA